>CALSCE010004105.1:4540-17828 GCA_943593645.1 Bovichtus variegatus
CAAAGTGTAAACTATAGATACAACAACAAATGTATTTGGCTGAACACCGGTAAGTTAGCTAAACACATTCACTTGTGTGTACCGACTGTTAACGATTAACATTAGCTACACTGCTTTACAAGATACAGTATATGAAAACCTTAAACTTGCATTTTTGCATGGAGTTTGGTGAGACGTTTCATCATTGCGTAGAACCGCCTCGAAGCTAAAAGTAAGCTAGCATTAGCAACAGTTAGCTTGCTCCGTAACGTTAGCCTCCTCTACGCGCAAACACGAACAACGTGTAGCTTAATAACAACTACGAACAAAACCATTGGTATTTTATTTTTTTAAATGCTCTGCTGTCATTTTTAACTCTTAAGCACAAACCTAAAAAAGACTTACAAATGCTCTTGTAGCTGCACCAACAACCATCGACCAAACACCAGAGGGCTTATGGGTAACGATCACGTCATTTCCGGTTCCGGAAGTGGCGTCACTTTGCAGAGGATTGTGGGTAGTATCGGTGTCAAAACGGGAAACGTGTCGAGAGAAAGTATGTTTTACCTGTGTTAGCTGTCACACACACTGTCGTTAATGCCGCGGAAATGGAAACTAAGACGGCGCCGCTCAAACGTTACATTTGCTCGTTCACTGGCTGCTCGGCGGCTTATAACAAACAGTGGAAACTAGACGCGCATCTGTGTAAACACACGGGGGTGAAGCAGCACACATGCGAGCACATCGGCTGCGCTAAGTCCTTCTGCAGTCCCTACCACCTGGCGCGACATGAACTCATTCACAGCGGCGAGAAGCCCTTTCACTGCACCGAGGCAGGCTGCTCCGAGGCCTTCACCACCAACACAAACCGCGCCAGACACATCAGCCGCGTTCACGCACAGGAGCAGAAGATGTACGTTTGCAAATTTGAGGGCTGTGGGCTGGAGTTCAAGAAGAACAAGCAGCTCAAGTCCCACGTGTGTGAGCAGCACACCCAGCTGCCTGCTTACAAGTGCACTTATGAAGGCTGCCAGATGCGATTCCCCGTCCCAAGCAAACTGAAGCGGCACGAGAAGGTGCACAGAGGATACCCCTGTAAGGAGGAGGGCTGCAGCTTTACAGGGAAGACCTGGACAGAGTACCTGAAGCACAAGAAGGAGCAGCACAGGCGCACTCTGAAGTGTGACCAGTGTAGCAAGGTTTTCAAGTACCCCTGGTTCCTGCAGCAGCATCAGCACATCCACTCTGACACGCGGGTGGTCCACAAGTGCCCCAGGGATGGCTGCAACAGGTCATTCACCACGATGTTCAACCTGCAGAGCCACATCAACTCCTTCCACGAGGAGCTTCGGCCCTTCGTCTGCACCCACGCGGGCTGCGGGAAGACCTTCTCCATGAGGCAGAGCCTGCAGCGGCACAGCATAGCCCATGACCCGGAGAAGAAGAGGATTAAGAAGCCTAAACCTAAAAGATCTCTGGCTTCCAGGTTAAGTGGTTATAGTGAAACAAAGAGAGTGGTCTTCAAAAAGCACAGGCAGCCTGATTCCCTCAGAGAATCTGCTGCTCAGAACAAGACTGATCCACCTGGTCCTGTTGAGTTGGTGTCCCTCCTGCAGGACGCGTCTTTGCTGTGCATCCCGGCTGTGGACACACATGAACTTACTAATGTCCTGACATCACCTCTGACGGTGTAGACTCAGACGATGGCAGAGCATTTATGATGTATTTTCATCAAACTTGGTTGTTGGGGGTCTTGGTTTGGATGAATTGAGTCCACCACTGTTTTTTTTATATATATATATATATATTTAAAAAAAATAATAATTTTAAAAAAGTCCTTATTTTGGACATTGTTTGGTTTGGTAAGCTGGAACTTAAAAAAAAAAAAAAAACTTGAAAAGAGTTGATTTATTTTTGAAAATAAATGGCAAGAAAATTTTGTTTTGGAACCAAATCCTGTTCCGTCCTCGGTGCCGTCAACTACAGTTTTTCACTGTTTTAGTGATTTTGGGGGGATTTTTCTGGAGCCATTAAATCTCTTATTTTTGTAATTTATTTCTAAGAAAATATTTTTTTCATATTCC
The DNA here is from genome assembly GCA_943593645.1 of Bovichtus variegatus. Lineage (NCBI taxonomy): Eukaryota > Metazoa > Chordata > Actinopteri > Perciformes > Bovichtidae > Bovichtus > Bovichtus variegatus. The sequence continues at coordinate 6,604 of CALSCE010004105.1, forward strand.
TCAGTTAAAAAAAAAATCTGTATTCTAAAATGTCAGATGTAAGACAGTGTTTGTTTGAATAAAACCTGTTGTTGAATTTATTGTGTGGGAACTCTTTAAAGTATTTAAGGCCTGATGTGGTAAAAAAGTTTATCCATCCAAATGGCCATTTAAAAGTTGTTTTAATGAACAACCTGCTCTACCTCAGCTGTTCATAACTGGAAGATTATACTGTGTATATACATTTCTGAAACTCAAAATTGGCCCATGTCTGTAAAAAATCTTGTGTTGTAGCGTAATTTACTACACTGAATATGTGCTTATTTATACGCTACATCGATAACTATCTATACATAGTTTCATTCCTCAGTTTTCTGCTATTGTAGTTTGTCATTTCTTTCTTAAAGACGTCGTTTGAGTCTTTAAAATAGCAGCTATGACTGACCATCAAATGTGTGCCGTAAACATGTTTTTACTAAACGTTTGCCGCGTCGCTGTGAAACAGCGCGTGGTCGAAAATATGTGAAAATCCCTGCCTGTTTCAGCTCGATCCCATCAATCTCTCACCTTGTGTTACCTTGAAAACTTAGTTTTTTCTCACATGCCTCCACAGGGAAGCAAGAATCAAAACACAGAGAAAAGTGATGTCGATGGAAGCTTCAATTAACGACAGCAAAACTTTATCAAAACTCCCGTTTACAAACTCACGAAAACCGATTCATGTAAGAATCAAGATTCTTTAACGATTCTGAATCGATTCACAACTTCCAAGAATCACAAAGAAGCGAGATGTTTGATGGACAGTGATCCTGCACATCAAGTTAATGTAGGATGTGTTGAAAAATCTCACAAAATGACAGTTTTGTGTGCAATTAATTTTTTTAATTTGGCTTGTTTCTGAGAAATAAAAAGGCAGCTAGGCTCAGCCGACCAATTGCATTTACGTAACAGGCAGCTTTTGCATTTTTTTGGTATAACTTGAAGTCACAGAGAATTTGAAAATACTAATAACTTATATTAAACATGAAGATGAACATGAATAAATGTCACCGTTTGACTTTGTGTGTTCACATTAGTGCAATCACTTGATGCAAGTCTTTCAAGTATAAAAACTCCATAATCTTAAACACACTTTACTCTGCTTTCATGCCCTAATCTGCCTCACCGCCTTTGTTAGCGCACAGCGGACGAGTAGATCCTGAATCCAGAATCCATTTTGAATGCAGATTCACAGCTACTCTACACTCTGGACTGTACTTTGCTGTCCGCACGCTTGTGGTCGTGTGTGTGTGTGTGTCTCTCAACTTTATGCCATCAGGGTCCAGGAGTCTGCAGCTGATGTCGCTGACCTGCACAACCAAAGGAGTGGTGGTGTGCTCAGTGAAGTCACCTGCTGCACACATCGGCTGGAATGGTTCTCGTGCCTCGATGACACGCGGTGGATTTACGGTGTAAACAGGAGCAGCTACGTGCGAGTTTGAGATTCTAAATCCTCTGCGAATATTTGCCGTTACAGGAAGGCTGCTCCCTACATTCCTGCCCCGCGCAGCTCAGACGAGCCCTACATGGACTGACTGTCTGACCAGCTCACCCGGGAATGCACAGAAGACCTCATCCAATTAGTATTCACACAATTTGAATGTAACATGGTATCCTGTATTCATTTCCTCTTTTTAAGACCTTTCTACATGGCTGTTGGGAGAGATAAAAACCTGAATTCCTCAAGTTGAAGAAATGCTTTAGATTTGTGTTAACTGGACCGCTGCAGAGACAGTCAGCTTAAAAACACAGACACGCAGCTTAATTAAAGTCTAGTCAGCCAACATTTTGGTTAAAAAGTCATCACTTTGGATTGAGATTTTGCTCCAAACTAGTTTTCTTCCAAACACTTTGTCTCATTTATTTGGCTTTGTGGCCTCTAAGAATAAAATGTTTTTTTTTTCACATACAGTGTCAATTTATTTTGAGCCTTTTAATCTCACAGTTTCTCCAACTTTAACCTCTTCATGTATATATATCTTTGCTGTTCTATTTTTATATCCCCATATCAGTTTTGGCATTAACGCAGGCTACATTTAGCCCAGTCTTGAGTCATGCCTGAGGCTCAGCTGTCTGACACAGACTGAAAGTAGCTGCTATTAAACCTGCACCGTCTTTATCTGCAAGCACCAGGAGGGAATACGTTCTAACAGACTATATAGCATGTTTTTTTTCCTCTTTTTTTAAACTGACACGTGATTAGGAACAAATTCAAATTCAGTTTTTTAATGAAGTTAAGAATTTATCGACATTTTAAGGTAAATTCTGGATAATCGGGATAAAGAAAATGAGTCTTTGTACAGTTTAAGCTAAAAACCCACAGGGAAGAATGGAACCTCCATAATTAGCTTTTATTTTAAATGTCAAATGAAGAATTTATGTAAATTGTTCTGATAGATGGGATAGACATACGGGAAGCAGTACATCATAAAAAAAAATAAAACAAAGTATGTCTGCTTCATGAGACAACAAAATAAATGTGCTGAACTTGCAGGAATGTGCCAGAGGAGACAGAGTGCTGGGAGGAGTGATTCTCCCCTTAAAGATCTATGATGCCTCCAGAAAGATTTAACAGAGGACCAGAGACGATTGTGACATTTATGTCAGCAGCCCAGAGGTTAGAAAAGCTGCAAGGTCAATGTTGGGGGAAAAAAACTGTGACATCGGGGGGAGAAAGTGGGATGTGAAAAAAAGAACGCGGTGCCCTGCAGTGTGCCCCGAACGAGGCCCTGAGCTGCTCCTGCAGAGGTGCAGAGGGGAGTGTTAGTGTATGTTCAAGTCTATTAAACACCGCATGATACTATGTGGGTCAAGTATAGCGACATCACATAAGAAAATAAAATGTCTACAGCTTTGTTTTAAATGTGCAATATCAATTTTTTGCATAAGCGTATATGACACTTTGTCACACGATGAGTATCCAGTTTGGGAACAGCGTCAGACAGGTTGCATGTCTGGTCCGGTTTACCAGTGTATTAAAAACAATTTGTGTCTCTTTTTTTTTACACAGAAATTGACGCCATGTTCTTTCCATTCTTGTCTTCTGACATCCTGGAATTCCAGACTGGTTCCTTAGGCTGTAATCCAATGGGTTTGCTCAATCTCCACTGTATTTCTCCCACCACCTCCTCCGCTTTCCTTCTGTCTTCTCATCTCGCGCTTGGCCTTCATCCTCCTGCCTCTTTGAGAGGTGGAAGGAATGTGTCAGGCCCTTTGCCCTTTTGTGTTCTTGTTTGTGGAAAGGATGCTCTCCCTGAGGAACATTTAGTTTGCTTGTGCACAGCAGGGTCCGGTAGAGCATCTGGGTGTGGTTCTGCTTCACCTTTACTATATTTACTGCAACACCAGGCTGGTAGAGGAGAGGCCCCACCACCTGTCGCAGGAGTAAGACCCAGTTTAGCCTCTTTTGTTGTTGTGTTGCGTGTCTTTAGTCGTCACTTATCTCTCTGTGCTTTTGCATCACTTTGTAGTTGTTTTGGCCCCTTTGTAGTCATTTTTTTGATAATTTTATGTCACTGTGTAGTAATTTTGTGTCTCTTTATAATCTGTTTCAGTCTCTTTATAGTCTTTTTTTGGTCATTTATATCTGTTTTAAGTCATTTTCTGTCTCTGTGTCGTTATTATGCATCTCTTTGTAGTTGTTTTGGTCCCTTTGTAGTCTTTTTTTGGTCATTTTCTGTCTCTGTGTAGTTATTGTGTGTCTCTTTATAGTCTTTGTGTGTGTATTTGTGGTCATTTTCTGTCTGTGTAGTTATTTTGTGTCTCTTTGTAGTTGTTTCGGTCTCTTTCTAGTCTTTTTTTGGTCATTTTCTCTCTGTTTTAAGTCATTTTCTGTCTCTTTATAGTCTTTTTGTGTCTCTTTGTGGTCATTTTCTGTCTGTTTTCAGTCATTTTCTGTCTCTGTATAGTTATTGTCTCTTCCTGGTGATATCTTGTAGGTGAAGGCCATGGGGGCCCCTGACACTTTGGGCCCTTGGGTGTGTCAGTGCTCAGTGATCCTTACATGCATGCATTAGCTTGTTAAAGCCATTCAGCCTTTTATATTTCCCTCTGTGAAGAAATCTGTTAACATCCCATTTGTGAGACTTGAAAATATATATTTTTTCAATTGTAGTTAAAAAAGTAGATAAATAAGTAGTTACCGAAATAAAGCATGAAGAAACACAAGTATTTTTTGTAAAGTTAGAGTCAGACGTATTGAGTGGACGAGGTTATAACTGAGGAAGAGCTCACTTAAAAATACCGAGTTTCATTTTTCATTTTTAATGTCGAATTTAGTGCAGTCTCAAAAACTTTATCCTTAGAAGAATTATTGAAATTCCTGGCAGTAAATCTCATGGCTCATTATTTGTTCAAGATTTAGGGATGATTCCTTTGTAATTCATATCAACAGAGCTATAATATGTGAAATATTGGGCTGTTTAAACATAATAAATAATCTTTAAATCTCATTTGACACACTCCTCATGTCTGAATAGAAGCCATGAACACATGCAGCAGAGCTTTGACACTGTAATAATTCCCTGCATTGTAGTATTTATTTAATAAGATACACAATGATTGACTTACTCTTGACTTTTCTCTAATTCTTTTTGCCTTTTCTTGTTTCGATATTACAAGTAATTTGCATTTTTTTTCTGTATTTGTCGAGGCCACATACAGTGTTTGACCTGGTGCTTGGAGAAATTCCCCCAGTTTACATTTAACGGGGCATCAGATAAGTTAAATACAGTTAAAAGTTAAATACACGGGCTGCAGGTAACAGGGGAAACATTAGAGTCAAAGACAACTGACACGTAGTTGTGTTGTCTTCATCGAGTAAATCTGTTCCCCATGAACCAAGCAGGTAAAATCATTCCGCTAATAATTAAAATAATATCCATTTAGCACCTTCATGCTCTTGTTATGGCTTTTACCTGCTGAGAAAATGTTGTGGACTCTTGTGGATTTATTGTCATCTTATCGCTCTCTGTCGAGCAACATAGTGACTTTGAAAACTACAAATAATTACTGTTGGGCTTCCTGTAAAATCTCTTCTCACTTTCGCCCTCGTGAACTTACTACAGAGTTTCTGTGTTTATATGATTAATGCGACGTTAATACGCTTTAAACGTGAGAGTAAGAGTTGTAAACTATACATTTTAAGAATTACATTTCAAGCCACGCTAGCTGGCGGCTTTGAGGATGGCAACATTTATTTTCTCCACAGGACGATTTGTGATACCTGACTTGGGTGAAATGTCTCAACAACTATAGGATAGATTCCTATTAAATTAGCTACACTTTCATGTTCCCCTCAGGAAGGACGTGTGCTGATTCCCTCACTCTCACATGTACATTTACTGTATTATGCTGCTACTTATTTTACCCCGGTTGTTGTTTTTTTATTCTAATTTGTACTTATTTTATATTTGCCCTTTTATCTGCACTGTCCCTTTGCTGTTTTGTAAATTTCCCCGCTGTGGGACGAATAAAGGTTTTCTGATTCTGACCTTGCCTCTCGTGCCGACATCAGGTCAAAAAATCCTTTGGTTTGTAACCAAATACCTGAAAAACCATCAATATTTTCACCAGCCTCAGCTGTACTTTAGGGTTTGCATGCTAAACTGAGATTATAGCTGCTACAGAACATCACGTCAGTGTTAGCATGTCGCTCGTGTGACACAGCCTGTGTTGTTAAATATACCGGCCTGCTGTCCTTGGTCTTATACAGTAAAACCCTTTCAAACCCACTGTATGAATTTAAAAATCCCTACAACACCAATACTGTAAGATACGGAGTAGTGCAGGACTAAAACAACGCCAAATGTTTAGCGACTCACAAATGACTTGGGGTTCATTTCATATATTGTGAGTCACATCAGTTGATAATAAAAGGTGCACTGAGGTGTTTGACCTGCACCTGGAGGACAGAAACAGGGTCCAAATATGCACCTTCTTGGAAACTCCAAATTCCATTCCCTGCCTGCTCGGGCCCTGTAACCGTTACATAATGCATATTCTACATATTCTACATATTCTACATGTCAGCCACACATTGCTGATGAAATCCCTCGATTTATGGAGCAGCTGAAGACACGAGTCACCCACTGAGGAATGTCTGCTGAAACGGGGCCTGTTGGGTTCTAATTATAACCCAACTTCCCTTTCTTATTTGGTGTTTAACCTTTTAAAAGTTTTATTTTTTGGGCTTTTCTTTTATCGATCCTCAGTAACGTTTGCAGAATACAACGTGGGCCTATTTTAAGACATTCCACAATGACTCATCCTGACTTTTTATTTTTTTCTTAACCTTTCACTGCACTTCTTCCTTTACATTTCCTGCAACTTTTTGTGTTTATCTATTGATAAAAAAGAAGTTCTGTCTCTGAACGCCTTGGCTGTCTGCTTGCCTGCCTTTCCACTTCCGTGTCTGTCTAGCTACCTATCTACTGATTCATTTATCGCACATAATTCTCAGCATCAATGTGACATGTCCACTCCTTAGCAGCTTTTAAGAAGCCCCAAACCTTCGGCAGATCCATATTGCCAGGGCCAACATCCTCTGGAAAAACATCTGGGGGAAACTCAACAATAAACCAGTGATTTACACCAATTAGATAATCTCAACAGGACAAATTCTGGGTCAAGCGCCCGCCTGCCCTCCTACGCTCCCTGTCAGGCTCAGGTGAGTGGGATAGTCTGTTGGCAAGTAACGGGTTAGCGTCTGTCTCCCCCCTTACACCTCCTCATCTCATCCCTTCACCCCCCTTCATCTCCGAGGGCTATATATTGGAGGTTGTGACTCGTCTGCATCTTCAGCATCACGCAGACATTCGCAGACATACAAACACACACGTGTCTGGTTCACTTTGAGCGGACGAAGAGCAGACTCCAGCGATGAGGTCCCTTTGGAAGCTGCTTGTGATTCTGTTTTGCGTCCAGAGGGGAGAGGGCCACTGGCTGAGATGTCTGATTGGTAAGTGCTGGCTGAAGGGGAAGGTTGTGACCTATGACCTTTTGGCAAAATATTTGCTTTTGCTTGCTTTGAGAGCAATGTATTAAATATTGTGTCTAGACTTCCATATACGCCACTTTTTTTCAGCCTCTTAAGAAGTTATTCATTTTTAGTTTGGACTATAAATAACTGGGGACGCTTGACATTAGCAACTCTTTGTATTTTCATTTCATTTTCTACCGTTATATCTGCACATCAGATGTGTATTTAACTCTTTCTGCCTCCTCCAGATCAGAAACAAGAAACAACATCTCCACACACGTCCCCAAACGAGGACAAGAGAAACGGAGATCCAGCGGCAGAAGCTCCTGGAGTCGGGGCAGCACCCGATCCTGTCATCCTGGCCCGGTCCCGTCGCTCGACTCTGGACTCCCAGTGCGGCCTGCGCTCCATCCTGCTGCAGGTTCGAAACCTCGGGCTGGGCTACAACTCGGACGAGACCGTCCTCTTCAAGTACTGCAGTGGGACGTGTCCCCATGTTCGCTCCAACCACGACCTCACCCTCACCAACCTGCTGCTCAGCGGGGTGCTCCCTCAACCAGCACCTGGCGAGCTGTGGCACAACGCGCCCTGCTGCAGGCCCACCCACCATGAGGACATGGCCTTCCTCGATAACTCGCACCGCTGGCACAAGGTGGAGAAGCTGTCGGCCGCCGGCTGCAGCTGCGTTGGCTAGACAGCTGAGCGTGGACGGTTGAGAGGTGGTACGGGCGTGTGATGGTTCGTGAGGACGAGGAGATTCTGAGAGGACAAGTTTGCTGGCAGGTTCTGTTGTAATGTCTGTAAATGAAGAGTTTTATTCCAAAGATGACGTACAGATGAAGAGGCTGAAGCCTGTTCTCATGAAGTTATTTTATGTCAAAATCAATAAGCACACATTTAAGCTATTTCTTCTCTTTCACTGTTGCGTGAGAACCTCATGAATCCAGTTTTGCTGATTTAAATGCTTTGACTTCACCTGGTGATCTAATGGGCCTCAATAGGATTAGCATTTTATGACTTTTGGCAGTTGCGAGCTTTAAAAAAAAAAAAACTACTCCCACAGCAGTCAAGCTAAAACATACGGCTTCTTTTTTTAGTTCATGAACAGCTTGCATTGTGGAAAAGGGAGTTTTTCACCTGACGTTTGCTATAAATACATAATTAAGGAAAAAGTGGTCTAAAAGGGTCAAACTGAGCAGAGACATGATTCTACTACAAGCTACTTGACTATTTCTGTAAATAAGCTGACATGTATTTATTTAAAATCTTCAGTGCACTTTTGGGGTCAACAGAATGGATTATGTGTACGAAGCTGCGTAGACACACCTTGTGGTTTCAACAAACGCAGCCGAGTGAAGTTCTTTACAATTCAGACTTATTCGTCAACAGCTACAGTTTTAAAAAATGTATTTATGTAAGATAAGTTATTTATTTATTTGTTGCCATTCTCTTGTCATGCTGATTAACTTATTTTGTAATATGTTCATTGTGTGTACAGTTCCTAATAAAGATCAACTTGTACTAAACTGAACAGTGTTGGTTGGAGCATCATTAGTATAAAGAGAGATCACATGTGCTGGAATTTATACACGGAGATTTTTATTCAAGGTTTTGTACAAAAATATAAGTTTTGCACACATACAAAAACTCTTATTACTCACTCATCAACTGAAATTAGATTCACGTCCAAATCATTGACTTTGTACCAGTTGTGTCAGCTGGTCTCTACAGAAATAAATATTTGTGAATCTAACGGCCGTCAAGAAGTCAGCTGAATAGCCGCTTTCGCCCCACGGCCATTTACACGTTTCCATAGACTCCCGTTAGGATCTCGTTGGAGTTGAGATACTTTGTGATTCAGTGTCAAGTTTTGTGAATATTCCTGTTCCTTTCCAACGACCGCCTGCGAGACAAAAACTGAACGTGGGAGTGAGATCTTTTCAAAGTTCTGATGTTTACAGAAGCGTAAACCTCAGAATGCGAATGTAGCTTTTGACTATTTTCACCGTCTCTATGTGGCCACCGCATCCTCCTCCGTCTCCTCCGGCTCGGCCCCCCACACCTGGACGCGCCCCTCCATGGCTGTGAGGAGGCAGGTCTCTGTGGGGTGGAAGGACAACGACTGGACAACGGCTTTCCCCACTGGCAGTTTCAAGGACAAAGACCCCTGCAGGTCAGAAAAACAACAAAAGCTTTCAGTACAACTTATATGTGTGTTTCCAACACGAGGTTGGACCAGATTTGTCTAACGTCTGGTGGATAAATGTGGTTCACGTGCTGGTGGGAGGAAACCCAGAGGTTACAGGCTGCAGTTCTGTGTTAGAGCTGTCCAGTATATTCAGTATAGCACGAGCTCCTTCTTTAGTCTGCGCCCGGTGTCCACTTAAAGGGACAGTTCGCCACAACATTTAAAAATACTTATTTTTCCTTTTACCAGTATTACTGTTTAACAATCTAGATCGTTTCGGTGGGAGTTGCTGAGTGTTGAGTGTAGAGAGATGTCGGCCTTCTCTCTAATATAAAAGGAACTTGATGGCAAAAATACATTTGAAAAAAATAAAAAAAATCAACAGCAATGTCCCGCTGCAGAAATGATGATCCACACATGTTGTTGTGAGCCGTTTCATGGAGGAACTGTTCCGTCCCTTTAAGTTCTGTAAAGTGCTGATGTGAAGCCATTATGTGAAACGCAGTATGAACACAAATGTAACCAGAAACTTACTTCCACCAGGTCCCAGCAGTAGACGTGTCCGTCCTCTGAGCAGCTCAGGACGTGTGTGTCTTTACCGGACAGGCAGCAGTCCAGCTTATAGCCCTTCATCTTGTGTCCCGTATATCTGAGTGAAACAAACATCTTTAGAGGGATAAATACGGCACAAACTGCACTTACACGAGTATTCTGGTACTGATCTGGTTTGTGTAAGTATCTCAGTTCGGCCATTCAAGATTTTAAATGTGCTTAAAACTCTTAAACACTAAAACATCACTTTAGCTTTCATTTTTGTTAAGAATCAAGGATTTTTAACACATCACAGATAGGACAAACATTTAAACAATCTTAAATAAGTTATTCACAAATCATAAGGTACATTGTGTGAGTCTGTTACATAATTCCTGTATTTTTGTTTAAATCAGGCTCTATTTTTTACTTCTTTACCATGATAGCGAGCCAGAGAGCTTTTTCCAGTCACACACGTGAGGATATTCACAATTATCCCGATAATAGAAATTCACCATCAACCTATTGAGAGTGTTTTTATTGTGATCTGCGATAAAATCCAACATGGTCCCGTCCATGTAAACGCCATATCCTGGTTTCAGAAACCGGTATAAATGTTTCACTGATTTAAAAAGGAATGTGAGACAGTAAACTTTGTGTTTTTACTTGAATCCAATTCACTTGATTTCTGCATTTTCTATTTTCAAAATCCAATTTTCACGTTCATGTTCAAAATAAAAACAGATTTATGAGGTGTACCATGTTTTAGATTTAGATTTTTGAGCAGAATAGATTGTTTTGTGACGTGGCGCTGCACACTGTATGTATGTATGTGAACAGAAACTCACTCTCCCAGCATTTCCCCGGTGCTCTTGTCCAGCAGTCTGACTGTTGAGTCCAGACTGGAGCTCAGAGTGCACTGACCGTCCTGACTGAAACACACACATGTGATGGGACCTGCAACACACAAACATACTCACAAGTTGCAGGGTTCTCTACTAACGGAAAGGGTAATATTATTGTTATGCTGATAATGCATCACGAGAAAGATTACTGACTGCTGGTGAAGTCAACATGCAGCTGTCCCATCCTCAGGTCGTAGCGCCTCACTCTGCCGTCCACCGACCTAAACACAAGATAATTATTTCAAATAGTGCCAAAGTGAAATCTAAAAAGCAAAACTAAGTAAGTAAAGGGACGATAAAGCTGGGGACACATTGTGTGTTTATGTGCTTCCAGTTCGAATCTAAACTGCTGTCGTCTGGATGAGCAGGAGATCTAACGATGACTTATATTAGTCTGCACCATGTGCACTGTGCTGACCCGGTAAGCAGCTCGTGTTGAGCCACCTTCAGGCTGCTGACGCTGTCCCGGGCCTCGTCTAGAACCTGGATGGGCTCAAATCTTCTGGACCTGGTGTCCCAGCACCGAACTGTCCCATCGAGGGACCCTGGATGAGGAGCACACACACACACACACACACACACACACACACACACACACACACAC
>CALSCE010004105.1:22942-34522 GCA_943593645.1 Bovichtus variegatus
CATATACTACACTGTACTATATCATACTATACTATGCTATTGTGTTATACTGTCTTACCACTATTTTGCTATATTAATACATACAATAGTAAGTATCATTGCTAAACATTATTCTGGTGTCGGCACTATGTTTTTAATTGCTTGAGTATAGTCCATTCTTGTATAGTCTCTATTATTATACTAGTTGTATATACCTCTCATTTCTATTTCTCTATTGATTTGTACTTTTTTCTATCTTTCTGCTGCTGCAACGCCTGAATTCAATCAATAAAGGTTTATCTTTTCTTACTTATGTTGCCGTCTCAACAGTCTGAACATCAGGACGATACACATGTGTGGCTCTCGCTCACCGTTGAAGCGAACAGCCCTGACGGCTCCCTGCTGACAGTCTATGGTCCTGAGCAGGTGCTGCGGGAGCTGAGGAGCCTGAGGTCTGGGCTCAGGGAACGCCATCAAATCACCTGTGTGGAGGGAGAAAAACATAATCAGAATAAGGTTTATTGCCAAGTAGGTTATTTACTTACAGGGAATTTGCCTTGGTGTTTGGAGCATACAATGAACATATTAAGAGGAAATTAAAAAAAGACAAAATACTGCCAAGAACATAAATAAAGGATTAGAAAAATACAAATATGAAAAAGATACTATGACAAATATGTATAATATAGCTGTTTATTAGAATGAGAGAGCTTTACAGTTGTGCAAACATATTGATCAGGGATGTACAAAAGTTCTCAATATTCTCAACCATGTGAGCCTTGTGAGAGTTGTATACTCTTTATACAATTTTTATTTTATTTTTTTCAACAAAGCTTTACTTTGTTAGCTTAGCTTACTGGCTAGTGGCTAACATTACACAAACCACAGCATAAGATAGGTTAGCATTATTTCTCAAGTAATTAATTAATTAGCTTTCTCAAGGGAAACTAATGGACTTTTAGTGGAAGTTTATGAGACACTTTGTTTTTACTTACTAGCTTTAACAGTGGATTATTTACACAGAGCTAACAGTTAGCATGTGTCACTGAACAGCTTTATATAGTTTAGCATTTTCAACTCACAGCAGTTGTTTCCGTGATACGAAGTTATTTGACTTACTTGCACCGTCTTACCAGAGTTAAATTTCAGGGGAGTGCCATGTTTAAATTCCTGGTGCTGCTAATATTAAGTAAATAACAATAAATGTATCCCGAGTTTGTAACTATCACCAGCTTCCTCCATTCATTTTATCCGCCATGTTTGCGAGTCCGCGCAATGCACACTGGGATAAAATACTCCTGTCAAAATAAAAGCACGAACATTCTCCTCCCGTGTCATCTTGGCCTACGCACTACTTTAGGCTTATATTTTGAAACTCACCGGATATGACCACCCTCCTCTCCTCTATGCGTGAAGAGGCCGATCAGCTGTCTTTCACTCACCGGAGTTTAAATTTCTTGATAAATAAACCATCCCAGGGGGGAAATTGTGACACATTATGTCTTCTAACAATATGTCAGACCTGAGGAGACAAAATAAGATTTTAAGGTGAGTTTTTTTTGTACAGAAATACAAAAGTTTTCGATGGAATTAGCTTGGTTAACGTTAGCTAACAGCTAACTAGCTAACCTTTAATACAAATCATGAGTATATTTGAAAGGGATTAGAGATTATCTGAGGGATTTAGACACCAGCAAATAATGATAATTGCTTAATTTTTTTGTCGGCTGTTAGTGATTTACATAATCGTTAACTAAACAGCTCATTATTTAGCATATGGGTTGTTTTTCCATCTGTGTTTCATTCATGGTTTCATTGCTATTTGCCCTTTGCTCATGAGGGCCAGTTAGCAGGTTTCTCTCTGGGGCTTTTTCTTTCACTGAGTTTCCACAGAACCTGCTGCTAAAGGGACAAGAAAATAAACCACTGTCTTCTGACAATCTGGTGCTAAACAGGCTCATAGTTTGGACTAAGGAAATCTCAGATAATAGTATTCTTCCAACATTGTGACACCCACCTGGGGAAGTCAGGTTCATAATGAAAGGGTCTTCCCAGGTCGGTGTTGTGGAACTTGACTGTTCTGCACAGAGCCCTGACCTCAACCCCATCCAAGGAACGCAGAGCCAGGCCTCATCAATAACTTTTCTTCTTACAATTCACACTTGAAAATAATGATGGCACTAGCAAATGACAAGGTAGTAGACCATGTAAACCATACTTTAGTTTTCATTTTTACTTCTTCACTTTCACAGATTTCTTTAAACTTGTTTTTTTGTCTTTTTACTAAATGAACTACAGCACTGACACTGATTGGGACATAATGTCATGTCATGAATGGTAGTAAATCCCTGCAGCCAGGTTCTGACATATGGTGGTCTTCCCATTATTGATTTTTCATTATCAATTCATTTCCTGGTTTAAAAAAAAAAAAAAGGTCAGAAAATAGTGAAACATGTCCCTCCTACTTTGTCCAAGTCTGTACATGTCTTGTTTTGTCCAAAACCCACCGATATTCACTTAAATATGTTATAAAACAGAGAAAAGCAGGAAATGTCCATGCTTGTGTGGCTTAAAACCACACTTTCAGAATTCTTTGCATGAAAAGTTACTTTAACAATTATTCAATTATCAAAAATAGTCGCAATTATTTTTCTGTGGATCGTCTGAGTCGACTACTCGTTGCAGCTCTATATGGAATAGTAACACTGGACCAGTGTGGCAGCGGTGCGTAAAGAATCCGATGTTTGTTGCATCGTGTTTTCGGTTAATGTTGATGTTTGCGGTGTTGCAGGTACAAGCCTCCCAGCACAGACGCCAATCCCACTCTGGAGGACCCGACGCCTGATTACATGAACCTGCTCGGCATGATCTTCAGCATGTGTGGACTGATGCTCAAGGTGACACACACACACACTCTCTCTTATCTCTCCCTTCTCCTCTGCCTCTGCCTCTGCCTCTGCCTCTGCCTCTGCGTGTGCGTGTGCGTGTGCGTGTGTGCGTGCGTGCGTGCGTGCGTGCCCCTGAATGGTAGACCTTGGTCCAGGCCAGTTGTTCCATTTAGAAGATTAAAGGTAAACTCACCTTTTTTAGATGAAAGGATGAAGGGCATCTTTTGACTTTCAGCTCTAAGGACACAATGAACGAAACAAAGCGGGGACAGCAGCCGGCTCATGTGGCCTCCCGGTCCAACAGGGGATCCTTTGTTTGATTGATTGTCTGTCTGTCCATCAACAAATAACTATTTTGACTTGTTGATGTAAAATGAGTTTGGCTGAGTTTCTTTTTTCATAAACAAATCGCATGAATGATGAACTTCTGAAAATATCTCTGAAGTTCTCGGGCAATGAGTCAATGGGTTTTCTGTCCGCAGAGTCAACACTCGCACTAAAAATGCATTTTAAGAAGTCAGTTTTCCTGGGGATGTACAAAATAACACCACATCAGAGTTCATCTATCTGCAAAGTAAACTTCTGCTGCTGAGCCTTGTTCATATTAATAACGCCGTCTTTTCCATGCGTTTCAGCTGAAGTGGTGTGCCTGGATCGCAGTCTACTGCTCTTTCATCAGTTTTGCAAACTCCAGAAGCTCAGAGGACACCAAACAGATGATGAGCAGCTTCATGTGAGTATCCGGCACCACGTGTTCGTGCACAGGAGGTTCTCCAGTGCGTGTATATCATCGCTACACGTTCTGAGAGGAAAAGATCTAAAAAATGAGTCCAGCCGTCTGGATGAAGTGATTGTTTTCCACTGTGGTGTTTACATTTCTATCTTATTATGTCCAACCTAGAGCTTGGAGATGATTTATTATTATAGTTGATTGACTTCCAGTGGAATCTTGAAGACATGGTCACGTTATTGTCTTAGAGCTGAAGTTAGTCCATCGACAGAAAAATATTCACAAACTATTTTGATAATCGATTAAATCTTTGAAGTAATTTTTCACTCAAAAATATCAGAACATTCTGTTTTCAGCCTCTTTTAAATATGAAGATTTCACGCTTTTCTCAGTTTTATATCATATTTAAAAGAAACGTCTTTGGGGTTTTGGTCTGAAGAAACCGGGATAAACAATTTTCACTATTTTCTGACGTTTTATAGATTTATCGATTACTCGAATAATCCAGAAAATACTCTGCAGATTAATCACCAATGAAAATAATCATTAGTTACTGCCCAATATTGTTTTTACAAATTGTCCACATTAAGGATTCTAAGTAAAAATGAACAAATGTAGTTCTTAAAAGTTACATCCGTAAATACTTTTACATGTAATGCATGATAGTAGAACACAGTTAATCACATTGATTTATTATATTATTTTGCATATATTTGCCATGTTGCTCTCTATGTTGACATCAGAATAAGATTCTTGACTTGAAGCCTTTTGTTCAGCGCGAGGCTCCCTCTGTATTTATCAGAGAAAACTTTCATTTGGACAAACTGAGAGAATCTCTAATGTCTCTGTTATTAGGGACGTGTCCCTCTTCTCTGTCGCAGAGAAAATGTCTGATAAAGGTTGTGTTTACGTTAAAGTCTTGAATTATTCAGCTTTTAAATCTGTAGGTTCGACTCGCTTCTGTCTGCCACTGAGACTTGAGCTGAGCCAACTCTAATGTCCAAAAGCTTTTAACTGCGCGACCTCCAGAGCTGGTACATTTCCATCTGCTTATAAAAGAGTACTACAGTAGGCACTTGTCCAGGCGCCGCAGACAGATTTTGCAATGAGGAAAAACCTTCTGGTCAATCGTCTAGATGAGGCTGTATTAAAGACGAGCTTGATGCACTCCTGTTTGGTAACGCGAAATGTTTGGCTCAGCAAGTAATGTCAGACGATGAACTTAATGCACCGGCCTCGTGGGCAGAGACGCTGGTTCCAGGCCAGTTTCAGGACATTTGTCAATAGCCAAGATATGATGCAAGTATCCCTGTTGTTAAACAGAGGAGCCTTTCCAGGAGGACGGCGCTGTGCAGGGCAGGCGTGTCGCTCATTATCAGATGAACTAACCGCACAGATGCATTCGTTCCACCTGCGTCAGCGCTAATCAGACCGGCGCTCATTGTTTCATAAAAATGCCAAACTTGTCAGCAAAATATCTCGTTGAATAATTAAAAGCCAACTAGAGTGTGTTTTTGCTTCATAGGCAATAAGTAAAAAGTCATTTTTTAAGTTTTTTTTTATAAAGAGTCACACCAGCAAACAAACAAACACAAACGAGACAGAAAGTTCTAACTAAGCAAAAGCGTTTACACCTCGATGAAGACTTTCCATAAAATGCTCAGGTGTCAGCCCCATATTATGAAACAATGTCTTTGTTTATCATCCTCCAGAATTTTGTCTGAAAAATTCTTAATTCATATATTCTTTCTAATAAAAACGTTTGTTAAAATAAAGACACTTACACATTTCTCCAACATCTCTGGATTCCCCCAGTGCTCGTGGAAGACAAACTTTATGACACTTACACGTTTAGTTCAGTCAGATAATCTTCACTAATGAACTCCTTTTATGATTTTTAAACGTAAATGCTTTTGGCAGACGTAAATGCTAACATTGGGCTATAAACATAACTCGTGTCACCACTAAGATAAAGTCTTATTCAGCCACTTGTTAGCAACCGCCTTTCTGAAGACATGTAAACAGTGGGGTATTTACTCGCGTCGTAGAACAAAACATGAAAAACTCTTAAGCTTGTGTAACCTCATTTAAGGCATATAACCAAAAAACCCATCGACTGAGACACATAATTCAGAAGCGCAAAAAAAACAAACTACTTTCCGTGTTTTATGACTCGTTCCTGCAGCACTCTATATAGTTTTGAGCATAAAAATCCTCAAACTAAGGCAGCAAAATGTTGAAGAAATGCTGCTTCACTGAGGTTGCAGTAAGTTTTCTCCTGTTTTCCGTGCTTTCTGCAGGCTTTCCATCTCAGCCGTCGTGATGTCCTACCTCCAGAACCCACAGCCAATGTCACCGCCATGGTAACCGCGGACCAATCGCAGAAGAGCACGGAAGTGAATCGTGGATGCTGGAGTTGGTGGCTAACAGCTGATTGCCCCCCCCCGGCCTCCATTGAGGAAAAACAGAGACAGAAAGGAAGATAATATGATAGAGAGGAACCAGATGACCGGGAGGGGCGGACAGGACAGAGGACACAAGACGGAGAGATCAAATGTTCTCATGCTATTCTCTTTTTAGCCTTTTCTAACTTTGTTTGTTGATATAATAAAAATAAAAATAAAATGCACTGTTCGGCTGATCTGTTGCAGGATGTCTTTAAATAAAGTTGTACAATTTTAAAAGGAACTGATTGCATTTATTAGTCTTTTGGAAAAACATGTTAATTCCATGCTCGCGTCACATTTAAAGTTACATTATTTACTTGTACAGAGTAACTTGTAAATACTGTTTATGTTAATTTAACTGGGATTCTCATATTTTTCTGAAAGCTCCAATCTGACTTTGTACTTCTGTGAATAACAGAAAAGTCCTTAGAAGCAAACTGATGCTTCCCTTTAAGTGACGTCGCCCGAATGTCCGTTCAACACAGTTTATTTTATTTAACCAGGATAAATCGCTCAGTATTTGTTTTCCAGGGAGTCTGAGGTACATGTGTTAAAACAACCATGAAAACAGCTAGAAATCTTTTCAAAACATGAGAATCTTTATTAACACTAGCGTTCATTTATTATGTGAATGCGTCATGAAGCCCATTTCACCCACAATAAATCCTGAGATTATATAAAGGTAGTTTAATATCAGACATGAAGTTGCTCAAAGGTAACGAATACAGATCTGATCCCCTTTCTTTTACAGAAGTCTTCCATACTGAAGATGTGTGTGCGCTTTCATGTCGTACACACAAGAGCAGACATTGATCTGGTGAGAGGTTTCACCTTCATCCTCTCTGTTATATGTGGCACACACACACACACACACACACACACACACACACTTAGGTCTATCCCCCTCCAGCCTCTCATCTAGTAAGGGCACTGCTCTTTCTGCTCTAAAACACATGCAGACACACAGCATTAACTGTGTGTGTGTGTGTGTGTGTGTGTGTGCGTGTGCATGCATGCTGATGAAGCTGGGGAGTCAGCCGGATGTGAGACTGATTTAGTGATTTAGTGGCAAACACTGTAACTCATGTCTCCCCAGGCCTGGCTGCTTGGCTTGCAGCCACCAAACTCCAGTGGATTTTCTCCTGATTTTGTCCTCGCTCACTCTGCTAACTCACTCCTTTTTGGGGAGCACTTAAACAACTCCCTTCATCCCATTGTTGTGTTTTTTAAATTCTGTCCGCCCCAGTCATAAAGCTGAATTTGTTGTTGATTGCTATCAGAGAAAAGGATATTGAATTTGTCTCGAGTCAGCAGTTATCGTCTACATTGATCGCAGGGCTGCATAATTTGGATATTAAAAACTGTCACAGTTTGCTGAATGTAGATTTTAAGTTCAGCGGGTGACGGGCTGGAGGCGATTTTAATTAAATCTAATCTCCATATTCTGCTGTACAGAGACTACTATGAAACTCCACACACACTCCTTCTCACTCTGTGACACTAGAGGGCACAACAGCTTCACATATGAGTGAGTCTCTAATGAATCGTGAGGAAATAACATGAGTCCAGCCTCCACTAATTAGTTAGTCTATTGATGAAAGGTGTTACAACTCTATTACTCTGTTAACCTCTTCAGTGTTTCCATAGTTGGCCTGGAAGGCATCAGGAATAGCTTTTTAAATATCTGTTTATTTACATTTCCACTTTTAACATGCGTTCAAATCACATATTGAGTCATTTTACACTGTAAATCCTCCACACCCTACTAACACTACGCCTCCAGATCCTGTAGATGAAATATAATTTAGAAAACTATAAATTACACTAAAGATGACACATGAGGTACTTTAATGGAACATTCCAACTCAAGTCAAGGGGTGTCCCGTGTTTTACACCGGTGAGATTATCAAAGTAAATAATTAAAAGCATCCAGACCTGCTTCAACGGATCATTATTGCCCCTAAAAAGGGACAGTGTGCAGGATCTGGAGACATCTAGTGTTCCGGTTGCAGATTTCAACCAACTGAATACCCCTCCGCTCACCCCTCCCGTTACAAAGCGTCCTTATCGTAACACCACTTTAGGATCGATGACATTCAGGTGTGAAAACGTGAAAGGCCCGATCCAGAGCCAGAGATCGGTTTGTCCGCTCCGGGCTTCTGTAGAAACACGGCAGACTGCGTGGAAGAGGAAGAGCTGATTCTAAGGTAACAAAAGCACAATGGTTATGAGTTTCAGGTGAATATACACGAATGAAAACATAGTTACGAACGTTGTATTGCTTAATGGATGCCCCTAAATATTACACACTGGCCCTTTAAGATGAAACATGGGATGGAGGTTTCGAGCAGTATTGGGCAAAGACCTCCACATTGTAGGTGTTTGATGAGCAGTCGTGTTCTTCAGGTCTTACACCAAATATAGCCATTGAAGGATGTGGGTTTATTGAATGCCGTTACTAATTGTATTATTCATTTCTGTGTTTTCTTGCTTGCGTAGAATTGAAAAGCGGGTGCATTCAGTTTTCTTCTGCCTAGTTATGCAGTCTGTGTGAGTCCCCTGGCTCCTGCAGGAAGACATGAATGTCTCTTCTGGGAGATAATGTCTAATGTCACCTATTAAACATAATTGTCACGTCTATGTCATTTGAGTCAGGGTGTGTTTGTTAGTCAGAAAGCAGGTCATTTTCAGTACAACACTTTGCAAGTATACTCCAAATAAAAAATGGCTAATCACATGGAGAATGTTAACCAGACAAAAACAGAGCTGAAAAGACTGTAAGTCAAGACAGTTATAGTTTCTTATTGAATTATGTTAACATTTTTGGACTGGGCTTAGTTCCGGCCTTGGAAGCTGGCTGTAAAAGACATTACTATGCAGGTTTAAGTGCCTCGCTGAAGGGCAACTTGTGATGGGCTTTGAAAATCGGACTCTCAAAGTGTCTCATTAGATACTATATGGATGCATTGCACATTCTTTTGTCAGGTTTACCAGAGCTACTTGAAAATGAAGAAATATTTGATGTGTCAACTTGCATTTAAGATAAATAAAGGTTAACAAATGGAGACTTTAAGTTCGCCTAGATAATTTCATTAACAAAATGCATTTGATTAGAATTCTGCTTGTGTCGGATGTCATAGATCAAAACAACCTTTACTCTGAAAAGTGAAGCCAGTGCAGAAGAGCCTTGAACTTGCATTCTCTCTAATATCCAACAGGGGGCGACTCCACTGGTTGCAAATAGAAGTCGGATTGTATAGAAGTCTATGAGAAAATGACCCTATTTCTCACTTGTTTATTACCTCAGTGGACATTTTCCTGATGAGCTTATGGCTTCAAGTCTTCTTCAATACAGCATGATGTTCATTTTGTGAATTATGGTCCCATAAAATAGACGATCCGTTTCCGTCTTATACAGTAACTTGACGGCTAGAACTCAAACCCGCAGTCCACAAACCAATGGGACATTTCTGACTTCATAAGGGTCAAAGGTCAAAATCTACAAGGTAAATAGAAAAACATCATAACCAATAAGTAGTTTTTCCTTGTCAGCTACAAGGGTCTCAAGGACAGAGGGTGTCGTATGGTGTACCCATTTTAAAGGAAAATTTGTCATTTGTGATATTGGGCTATAAAATAAAATGTGATTGATTTGACCACTGTACAGCCTGTTCCCTCATTAAGGGGAATGGGACACAAGCACATGTTGACGGGTACACGTTGCTTAGATGTCCATAGCAACACTTGAACATTGGCAGGGATTTGAACCGGTGACCTTTGAGACTTAACAGTGCTATAACACCGTTCAAGACGCGGACGCTTGTTTCTCCTGAAGATGCTGAAAGATTTCAATGTCAGACGGGATATTTTATCAGCAAAATACCGGTCACTCATCGAATCAGCGTTGCATCCTGGACGAGAACCAGAATCAGCAGCACCCCTCAAACCCAACTCTCAGACCTTTGTCCAAATAGAGAACTTACAAAAAACTCGTTGACTCTCACTGCAATATCCATTTAAAACAAGGTCACATAGATTTCCACACCTGCTCTTATTTATTTATGCAATTGTGTGTGTTTTAATGTAATTGCATGTGAGTCTTACGTCAGTGTATGTTTGCGTGTGTGGTTTGTGAGCCCTAAGACAATTTTACGTCACAAAAGTGATAGACGATAAAGTTTTTTGAATCTTGAAGTGTTTGCTGGCTCTGTAGCCTCAACACTGCAGCATGTGTCATTTGTCAGTGTGTGTACTCGTGCCTGTGTGAGTGTGTGTGTGTGTGTGTGTGTGTGTTTGTGTGTGCTTGCTGAACCCTGGTAAGTCCCTGCAGTATAACAACCAGGTTGTTTTCTGTGTCCTCAAATGAGGTTAAACTGTATTGTACCTCTGCAATATTTGAATCCCTTATGTGTGTGTGTGTGTGTGTGAGAGAGAGAGAGAAAGTGTATGTTTGGCTACAGGCTTTAATTTTCAGGAGCAAGGTGTTATTATTGGATGTGAACACCAGCACGGTTGGTGGGAAGATGCTGAGTCGGGCATCCTTTGGCGTACACGTACACACAAACACACACGTACACACAAACACACACACGCACACACACACACAATAGAGACGCTTGCTACATAAAATGATGCACAAAGACTGAAAATCCTTACAGAAGTGCGAACACATGCACGCATTGTTAGTGTGCACAGCAGTGTCACCAGTATTATCAGGGGAGTTTTCTTACTGCATCACAGCATGGCGTTGATTTAAAAAAAATAAAAAAATAGAAGAAGTCAGATCCCTGTGACTTTGGTCCTGCAGCGTCAGCGTAGTTGCTTGAAATGATCCTAATATTTTGCTTTCGCCCTCCTAATATCCTTTCTTTCTATCTTAAAGACACACCTGTGACCAGAAACAATAACGTTTTTTATTTGTTGTATTTTAATATCCATACATGACTGATTATATTAGCACTTCTAATAGTAGAGTCTCGTCTTTATGACGTGTTTGGATGATGAACAGATGGTAAATGTATTGTTTTTTTACATTATTTTCAAACATTTTGAAAACCTGTCCATGTAGTTTAAGTGAATATGATATAAAGTGTGACAGTTGTCTAAGCCTATTAATGTTGTTTGTATTTTACATTTTTTTATTGTTGTAACAATGTTTTTTATGTTATCGTCTTGGCGACGTCTCTTGAAAAAGTTAAATAAAAAGGAAAATAATGAACATGTTTAGTTTCCACAATGGATGCAAAGTCAGATATTATCTATGTAACCCAATTTGGACTGCGTAGAATATAGAAAACTATCCTTAGATCTTCTATTTGGATAATAACATGGGTAAATTGGTCTTTATAAAGCCATATTACGTGAACTGCCTCCTTATTTATGTTCTCTACTGACTCCTAAAACCATGTTTAACTCGAAAACATTAAACATGATTTTTTATAAGCATGGAATTACAGGATTAAGTACAATTAATTATAATTAATAATAATTAACAATGCTAAATCACTGGATGATGTAATTTGCTCAGTGAAATGTA
>CALSCE010004105.1:39522-53122 GCA_943593645.1 Bovichtus variegatus
AGAGAGAGAGAGAGAGGAGGTGGGAGGATCATCGCTCACAGACCGTCTCGTCCTCTTTAAGACCACAGACCTTCAGACTCTCTGGTTTGCAGCTGACGGCTCCGCGCTCGCGACCCTCTGCTCGGCTGACATCACCGTGACATTCGTTGACCGGCGGACATCACTTTTGTCGGGATGTTGTGGATGTGAACATGGAGTTTTCCTCCCCTCCGGTGGTGGATACGTTGCCGTTGCTTCTCCGCCCGTCCAGTCCTCCCAGCACCGCCGACTGGTTTCCAGCCGCCTCCGCCCGACAGGTGAGCGGGACCGGGCCACCGGAGAGCCGGAGGGCGGGTCTGGAAGCTCCGGAGCCCGCAGGCTTGGTCGCAGCTGGACAGCAGAGCACCTGACAGACAGGTAAGGACACAGCAGGCCGCCTGCAATGGAGATAGTTGGGAATAAAATTCACTCAAAGTGCAAGTTTTCCTTCTTGTTTTCCCTCGAACATGCACGTGTTCATTCCATGCAGAGCACAATGACATTGGCAGAATGTGTGAAGTAGTTAACCTCAGACTATTATAATTTGGCCGATATTAAATGTAACGATTAGGTTTATTGGTTCAAAATCGCATGTTTTTTTTGTTTTTGTGTGTCTCCATGCACCATGAAACTTAATTTGGCCAGAATTAGATTTAAACTGTACACTAAACTAGCTTGATTTCATTCATGAATGTAATGTAATATGTTCAAATATTCGATGGATGATTGTTCATGTATTATGAGGTAAACTTGCCAATTTGTCATTGACACTGCAATGAAAGGTTTCGAAATGCTTGATACATTTTTTGATGATTTTTTGCTTAATTTCTTCCAAAAAACCCCCCAAAAAAACATACACTCATCACAAATGAGCCATTCAACAAACCAAAAAACATCTGTGTTGGTTCCAAAAAGCAAAAATATATAAGCTAATATAATATCACAAAATCTGAATTTGCTCTTATATATTCATCTTATTCTTGAGCATTATGAGGAGGCAGAGGTGACTACACAAGTGCTAATATTAGTAAAGGTGCAGAAATCATTAAATAATTGATCCTTAATGGCTTTTCAAGTTTATTTTTTTTACATTTAAACAGGCCTATAACATGTCAACACAGCCAATCAGTGGGTTTTATAACGATACAACATGTCTAATAAATCCAGCATCCTTTCACATATTATACAATACAAACACCACCTGCTGTCGGAGTTAGAACTCCTGACCATTACTTTTAATGCCTCCAGTGAGCCAACAATTGTAATTTGCAAGGATGAGATTCGATTTGTGGCCAGTTTCATCCAAATCCGCAGCGTAGGAGTAAACATAATTAGGAGCCTTTCAAATGCGCTTGATTAAAATTAATTAGGGTAATTCCCAAGTCCTTAAAAGGTTTAAGTCTGATAGTTTAACTTCCCTCCCCATCAGGCCTCCAAATACGGTCAAAGTCAGAGCAGTTGGTCTGAGATTTCACTTCGTACGAGGACATTTGATGGACACGTCTCAAACCCAAACACAGGACAGGGAGCCTCACCGGCCCTGGAGCGTCTTCATCTCAAAGTAATAACACCGTGTTTGCCTTCGCTCAGTCCCTGTAGATAAAGGACCTGCAGAGGCGGGACACTGGGTTCACTGTCTTCTGCTGAGACAGACCTTTGCTCTTCTCATTGGTTCCTTGTTCAGTGGATCAAGGAAAATGAAGCTTTTTCTACATTTGAAAGTCTATGCAAGTGTCCCTTAATAAGTAACAGCTACATGTTTAAAGTTAGAATCCAAATAAAAAGAGGAAGCAGGCAATACTCCTATTTAATCCATACAGGAAGACTCTACTCGAATAACAGGACTTTAGTACTTATTTGGAATATAGAGAAAGAGATTAGTGCAGCCTTAACCATAAAAAATTAAATAAAAATGAATTGAGTCTAAAGTAACCAAATAAGTGTGGCGAGAATTTTTCTGTTAAATGATAAAATAAATAGAAAAAAATCATATCTCATCAAATATGATCCATATATTTGGTTTTCATAAGATTTACACCCAAGTTAACAACCTTAATAATTTGTTGAGTCACTATTGTGGAGATCGGATCCACACAGACCACAAAGAAATGACCCTTTTATTTTGAAATCCCCTGAAATCTGGATTACATAATTATCATACATGTGAATAAGTGTGACAGTAAGATGAACGAATGGGAAAACCCTCAGTGTAAATGTACATGTATGTGAATATATTCATGCTTTATGATAGCTTGATGCAAACTCATGATACACTCGACCTAACGTATTTAGGCATTAGGAAATTGCTTCCTTTATTTACTGAAATTGTAGGAAAACCATGGTGGAAGGCCTGACATTGAATCAGAGAAAATAAAATTGTAAATACACATACAAACCACCTAATGTCCTCACTCCACTGAACACTGCCATATAACAGCAACTGGTATAAATATAAATATCGCTGTAGGCGCGTTAGGTAGAGCTAAATTCTGAATTCAAAAATAGTTTTAGCACCAAAACTTCGACTCCTGTGCAACCAAACCCAAAACTAAAACATCTGCGGGAAATATATTGCATAAGTTTTTTTTTTTAACTTCTTCGGATCCTTTAGGGCTGCAATGTCATTAGTGCTTTTGGGACAGAAAAATAGAGCGAAAGCTACTTATTTTATATTCTTGTGGACTCGCTGGTATTGGCCCTTAGCTAAAAAATTCAATATTTAAGATATGAAGCGCCAGGTGAGGTCACACTAAACCGATACTTCAAGCCTGAGACCACCATGTACAGTATCTATACAAAGAATACAGCTCTCATCCTGCTGTTCAGGAAAAACATGCCCTCAACTCCTCTCCTAAAAGGAGTCCAGATCGTGATAGGCATTGATGTTTTCTCCCCAGGCTATTATTGAACACAGCAGAGTGTCGAATCTGCTATTGGATGAGAGAGTTATGTAAAAACTCTATGGACCGATCTCTTGAAAGTACTCCTGTACCTCTTAGCCAAAAATATTCCCTCTCCTCTCTGTTCCTTTACTATTTTGGCCCAAACCTGACATCATCGTAACATCCGATCCAAATGTTATCGAATCTTTACAGGGAGCAGGTTTCTGTGAGCTCAGACGCCCACAGAAAGCAGAGTTGTAGAAAGGATTAGAGTCGTTCTGACAGACGTGCGTTTGTATTGTGTTTACTAAACGTAATCTCACACCTTCTCTCTTGCCCGTTTCTTCTGGGTCATCTCTCTTCCGTCCCTCCTGTCTCAGCACTCCGTTTATCCGTCAATCCATCTCAGTGTTTTCCATCCCTCCGTTTGTCAGCTTTGCTTTCACTGAATAAAGCGCTATTGGCAGGAGACAAAACAGTGATGCTGTCAGAGTCTCTGCAACTGTCAAACTTAACTGACAATAAGCTGAAGATGGAAAGTCAACAATGTACAGCACAGAGGACAAACGGAGATAAACGAGATACACGCAGATGATAAATAAAGCACTTAAACCACTACACATCTGTGCGGGTTGTATTAGTATTGGAGGGGAAAAGAGTTGGGGATTGCTCAAGCATTTGTTTGCCGATATAGCAACACACATGTTAATTAGAATTGTTCAATTATGTGACCATCTGGTGAAATCACATGAACGCAAACATCAAACCAAGGGGCAACATCCAGGCCTGAAAAGTGAAGCCTTAAACCTGCATTCTGTCTACTGGCCAGCAGGGGGCGGCTCCACTGGTTGCAAAAAGAAGTGCGATTGTATAGAAGTCTATGAGAAAATGACCCGACTTCTCACTTGATTTATTACCTCAGTAAACATTTTCCTCATGAGTTTATTGTCTCAGTCGCAACATGCACGGTTTCATATGGAGCTTTCAGCTTTCAACCTGTTTTAGAAAGCTTAATTTTTCCATTTCTAAGTACAGAACTTTTTTGTGGAAGCCGAAACAGAGTTGATCAATTTTTGTTCCTGTATAAAATATAATAAGTCTCCCCTCCTTATAATTTTAAGTTACACAAGCAAGGTACAATACATACATTAAATTACATTTTTTCTAAAAGACAGTTATACCAATGTTTCCTCGGGGGAGAAACTAAAACTACGATTTGTCCGCAGCATGTTTGGAGAATCAATCAGATTTCTCAATAATCCTCAATATCCCCTTTTGTTCTACATATGACAAAACTCTTTTTACCATTGTATTTCGCATCATGTTTGACGCCATACTTGGAGTATATATATATTCGGCGAGAAATAATGGTTTATCAGGGTGTTACCAGTAATTCCGCCAGTTTTACAGCCTCTTAGTTGGTCAGATAAATCATTCATGTCCACGTTAAAGAGGGCTGGAGAAAGTAGCCCCCTCGTTGTACTCCAACGCCAAAGGGAGCTCAGACTTTATTGCCCCCTTTGACCTGAGTAGTCTGCTTGGCATACCAATATGTCAGGATTTTTATAACGCTGTCAGGCACGTCTCTTTGAATCAATTTCAGAAACAACTTTTGGTGATTAACTCGGCCAAAAGCCTTAGAGGCACCAATAAACCCGATTAGAACAGAGGTTTTGCCTTATATACATTTTGGCTACTTCCTTCAAGACATAGATACACAAATCACTACCATGCTTAGCCTTACATAAACTAATAGAATCCTCTCCAAGACTTTAGATTCCACTGGCTTGTACAATTGGCGTATAATTGTCCTGGCTCCCAACCTTGCCAGCTTTGTCCTTGATGACGGACAAAGAGTAACGGACAACATAGAGTCTGGCTACACTCCAGGAGTCATAAAACCAGTAAAACAAACGGTAAGAAGAGCTGCAACCGAACTTAAAGGTGCTCTGCAGAGAGTTGATCTCTACAGTGCGCGGTAGCACTGCCTCTGCTCAGAGCTCAAACCTCTTTCCAAAGGTCAGTGACATCGTTACAAAGTAGCTTTTCTGCCATAAAGTTCGCTCTCATAGGTTCTTCGTGTTTTGCAACGTCACAAACCGCACATTTATACGTAGCTTTAGTGAGCTTTCTGCTGTCCAGGAGAGGCCCCTGTCTGGACATAACTGCCAGGACACAAGTCTTAAAAGCCTTCTTAGCTTCTGCTCGATGTGCAGCCACATGCTAAAGCTAACCTGGCTTGACGTTGTGCGTCTTATCAGAATAAAAGTATGATCTTCTTCCTCTCACTATTCCTATAGTGAGATCAGCCAGCCTTGTGGAAATTGTTATTAAGAGAGTTCAGTTTTCCCCGATCCTGTTTCGGCATATTAGGTAAAATTAGGTTTATTGTAGTGGAGTAATGTCTACCTGAGCAGAAAATGAAGTTACACTCCCTCTGTGTGGTTTAATGCAAACTTCTCTGTGCTTTGTTTACATAGCCTGTCCGGCCGTGCGAGCATGTTAGTGCGGGTCCTTGCTTGGCGCCCCGCTGGCTAGCTAATGGCCGCAGCCCTGCTCTGGCGGTTACCGCTGACCCACGGCGTCGTCGCAGAAGTGTAATGGCCTCCCTCCGGTTTTGGCAGCAAAAACACTTACCAATTTCGTAGACTGCCGCTCATTATGATTCATCACGTCGGCCCCGTTTCCCAACATAGCTCCAGTTTGGCAACAGCGCAGTCCTCCAGGGCTCACACATGCGTCGCTAGTCAAAGCCCACACTGTCCCGACACTTACTCCTGACGTAAACTACGCTTAATAAGAAATCTATTACTCTATTAATCTATTACTATAGTTTCCCAAACCTTATCGTCATTTGTTCCTAGTAAACCTTCCAAATCCCATTCTCACGGCCTCCTTCACTCTTTGTTGCAAACGTACCGTTTCTTCATTAAACCCTTATATACCCTACTGGTAACCAATTGGGCCGGACTAAACCACCAGTGGGGGGGGGTTGGGTTATAGAAACAAAATCTACAAACTACGAAAACTATATTTACATATTTGTGGAGAATCGCCTTGTAGTTAGTAAATCTAAGTGTATCCATCAGCTCCAGGAAAACACAAGCCATAACACCTAACAGACATACTACGCTCCCCCCTCCTCAAACATGGTGGAACCAGGAAATATAAATAGGCATGAACTCCTGGGCACACCCTTTTGCCTGTGGACCAGAAAGCCGGTGAGTAGCAAGATATGAAATTATGCTTGAGCGTGTGTTAGCAGCGTGTGTGTGACGTCCTACTGGCTCATGTGAATGTGGCCTGACTACCACATTCACAAACATTTATTATCATTGAAAAGAGTGCATTTCTCTTCTATCAAAAATGTTCCAACTGATCGCAAATGCAATTATTAGGTTCTTACACACTACTTGAAGTGGCTTGTTGTTTATCCTCTGGATGCCAGTTATAGGCCTAGATGCAGTGTACCTTTAAAAAAAAAAAAAGCTGAGGTACTTGCCCATCTGCTCATATGCCTCATACTTTATGTAGCACTGACCTCCATGACTGCCAAAAGCTGCACAAAGCACAGACTTTAATACACACGTTGAGGATTGAGAGAATCTCTTAGTCAGTATATTGTGGGAAATACTGCAGATCTACTGCAGTTTAAATTTGGGTAAATTATTCCTTTTAAAGCCGTTTCACAGCCATGGTCCACCCACCACAGCTGTTTTTATTTTCCCTTTACGTTGCTTGATTAGACCTCAGAGATGTGTGATTACAAACTTGGCTTGATTGACATCTGATTCTCACTCCTGTTATACTTGTGTTGCAGTTGTTAGAGCAGGACAGCTGATGCATCATCTTAAGAGTGTGGTAACGTCACATGAGTCACAACATGTGAATCACTCTACCCACTGTCAGCTTGACGAGAGGTTTAATTAGCCAGAGTAATTAAACACTTGTTGTCCGGGCCATTGCATGTTTTCCCCTGCTACATAAATGTGTACACGTCTTTAAAAAAAAAAACCGACTTGTCTTGTGCTCTTTTGAGGAAACATTGGTCAGCTAAAGGGAGACTTTTATAGTTCGCATTATTTGATTTCATGATGTTTGTACAAATACCGGTGAGAATGTCTTCGTCTCAGAGAACCTGTATGCAAAGAAAATAAAGAAACTCATAGTAAACACAAAACAGTCCAAAGACCTTTCCCCACTGGATGAAAACACAAGTGTCAGTAACATCTGGGTTGTGTCTTCAGTGGGAAAGGTTACAATCAGCATTCATTCCCGGGACAAATGTCTCTGCAGTAGTAAGTATTCACCAGGTGGACGCCATCTTTTTCCCCCCATGATGAATGTACAATAAATAAAAAAAAAAAAAAAAGATTTGGACAATTATTTTAATTTATTAATGTAAAAAAAAAAATAAAAACAATTACTATAATCTCCTCAAAGCCACCAGACACCAATCGGACGACAGACATTTGACCTCGCTGATCGTCGTAATACGTACAAGAACGTACAGGAGAAACAAGTCTTCCATCTTAACTCTCCTCCGTAGCAACAGACCACTCGTCCATTGCACCTAAGGGACACATTACAGCGTTCAGGAACCAGCTCTCCAGGGTCCAGGGGAGTTGACACTGTCCATGCCAGTAGTGATCTCAGAAATATCATGCTTCAAAGGGCCCTCGGGCAGGAAGCTGGTGTTCGGCCTCGACTCCAGCGACCGTCCATTTCCCTGATTGCTGCTGTCAGTGTCCTGCTGCTGTGATGGGAAACACACACCACCCTCCCTCGGATCCGCCTCGCTTATATATGCAAGGAGTCTGCACCGCTGAGAGTTCAATCGTGTGTGTACACTTTCCAAAAAAAAAAAAAAAAAAAAAAGTCGGTTTGTCACGATCAGCCATGTTTTTTTTTTTTTTTTTTTGTTTTGCGTCGTGCGCCTGCAACGCTCGGAGGTTAAGTGGGAAATTTCAACTGGGAAATTCCGCCCCCTGACTTTAAATGAAACGCAGCATTATTTGTGTTCAGCCAATCACCATGACACGATAAAAAAAATGAAATGTAACCACACTGTAGAAGAGGAACACAGCTGTCAACCAATGAGCAGAGTTGGTGTATCTTGTGACATTTTGAATGCAGCCGTTTTACTTGAGTGCTTTTACACTGTGGTCGTCCTTTTACTGACGCACATGAGTGGAATATTTCTTCTGCCACTGCATTTGATTTGAATTTCATTTTTGTTTAATCTTGATACATTTACTGTGCTGTGACTGGTTGAGTTTTACATCTGGCTGAGCGATCCACTCAGACTGTGTGACGTAAATCAAACGTGGTTGTTGTGGGTGTACCGGGCTCAGCGGAGGAAACAACATCCTGTGTTCTGGCTTTTATGCAGCAGGCGGGATGAAAGTAGTGAGTCAGTGTGTCATGGCACCCTTGGGTGAAACCCCAAGTAAATACGTCTACGGTGAAACACTGGCAGGGTTCAGCAGAGCACTGATGCGGAGAGCAGCCGTACGCCTGTGTTTGTATTATGATGAAAAGAGGCACCTTAACGCCTCATCTTTCTTTTTTTTCTGCCTTTGTCGTGTCTGTCCGTCTGTGTCCATCAGTAACTCAGATTTATAAGATCCCGTAATGCCTCCGTCTCCTCCGCCGCCCCATCATTTTGTCTACCTCTCTCAGAATAATGGATCTCAGCATGTTGCCAGCTGATTTTATTCATGTCCACAGCTAGTGTGGGGACTCACAGACGTTTTACTATTTAATTCTGTTTTCCCCAAGCCAAATCACTTGATCTCCATTTGTTAATTGGAAAACGGCTTTTCTTTATTTGTAGCAGCGCGGCGGTGGGGTGATCTTCTTACGACATGTTCGGACTTACTCCGTCTAAAAATAGGGACGTCATAGGGTTCGGTCTGTAGTACAAAGCTGTCGAAACATCTTCCCTAAGCAGGTCTCACTTGATAACTGCGATGATATAATACTCATATCGTTTCTTTGTAACCGCAGTATTTATAGCGGACAGTTGCAGCCCAGCTGTCCGGCGCTCAGTCTCATATATACTTAGCTAGCATGAAACTAGACTTCAGGACTTTTTACACTGTGATGTGTTGTGGGCAAGCCTATATGGAGAGTAATGAATGTTTATATAGTTGTGTGGAGTTGCACATCAGTCTAGCGTATTCTGCGTTCTACAGATGACTGGATGTGACACACCCAGTTTTTCTGATGCACACCTACAGTTTTTTCTTTTTTTTTTTCTGGCTACACTTGTGGTCTTCAGGCTCTTAAATCTCCACCTTCCTGGTAAAGGAAAGCAGGTAAAAAGCAAGTCTGGAGAACACGCATAAATACACACTATACATGTGCACTGCTCTTTTCACAGTTCATTGGTCCAAGAAAAACCCTCTCACTTCATTTAGCGCGCTACGTTTCCTCCTCAATGTTCCCACCTGGGACATTTCTGCAGAGATGTACATTTCATTGCACACAATCTGCCCACCTGCTGAGGCTCACGTACATATGTACTGTGTATTATTCATACGATTTCAGGAGAGTATGTCAGGGGCTGGTGTATACTGTATGTTACCTGCTATTTTACAGGAAACGCATGGATTTTGAAAGATAAAATAATCTTACTTTCTGCAAATTGTCACACTCTAAAGCAGCAAGAGGTGATTTAAAGTAGAACAAAGATGGCAAGCATCCAGAGTCATGCTTGTGATGTCATTTCACCTTGGGGTGCGGAATGAAAATGTCATAAACCAATAATTTACTATACCCTTCCATAAAATGTAGAATACTGTATTATTTTCACAGGGCTGAGGCTCATCCAGGCTATTACGAGACTGCATGAACCAATATTAGATTTTTCGTTAGATAAAGTGGCTGCAGGACTAACATCACCTTGGACTAATACCTGCTCAAAAGAAGCACTTTTTTGCAAGTCAAAAAGATATTTACCATATTTATGTGTTGGTGTTTAAGGGAGGACACTGCAGGTGAATAGAGTAAAACAGTTAGACTTATAGATATCACCATTAAACTTCCCCAGTTGATTACTTGCATAGTCTTCTAAAATTGTATGTTTTTAAGGCATTATCGTATATAAATCAGGCTATGAATGATATCTGGACAATTATTTTCCCAAGCATCAATGAGTGTGAGCTTGAGTGTGGAAGAAAAAAAAAAGTCGACTTTGTCGGGTGCTGTTGGAGCCTGTCGGCTGATGCGAGAGGAGCAACGCTGTGGCTTGTTAGTATTCACCTGCTCCATGATGGATGCAGCAGTCAGAGCTGTGACCTCAGAGGTCAGAGCGTTTGGGGGGTTGACAGGCAGAAAGAGGTCAGTGGCAGTCAGACAGTCGGAACATCAGGAAGAGCAGGAGCTGTGTTGAGCTGCTGAACGGGAGGCTGATTTTCAGACTCTGTGACCATTTCGCTACCAAACCATCATGCAGTCTAGGAATTTGACATGAGACGTTGAGATACTGACTGACAAATCATTTTTACAAATGCAAAAAAACCAAACTGCAAACTATTAATTATTTTAATTATTATTGTTACTACTATTATTCACGGCCTCCGCCCACCCTGTTCAGCAGAAATGCAGTGTAATTTTCTTGAAAAAAGCTTGGATGTCAAAATATTTAATTTTCATGGAAAGAAAATTATTTTTAAAAATCCTTAATTTTCCTGAAAAAAAGCTTGGATGTCAAAATACTTAATTTTCATGGAAAAAAATGTATTTAAAAAAAATACTTAATTTTCCGGAAAAAGGCTTGGATGTCAAAATACTTAATTTTCACGGAAAAAGCTTTAGGTAAAAAAAAAAACCTTAATTTTCATGGAAAAAGCTTTGATGTGAAAAAAAACTTTAATTTTCATGGAAAGAATTTTTATTTAAAAACCCTTAATTATCATGGGAAAAAATCTATTTAAAAAAATACTTAATTTTCATGAAAAAAGCTTGAATGTAAAAAAAAAAAAAAACTTAATTTTCTTGAAAAGTTTAAATGTGAAAAAATATTAAATATTTTCATGAAAAAAGCTTGGAAGTGAATAAAAACTTAATTTTCCTCAAAAAAGCTTGGATGTCAAAATACTTAATTTTCATGGAAAAAAACCATGGATGTGAAAAAATACAAACATTTTTCATGAAAAAAGCTTGGATGTCAAAAAAACGTAATTTTCATAAAAAAAAGCTTTGATGTCAAAAAATGTTTCATGAAATATTTTCATGAAATAAGCTTGGATGTGAAAAAACATACATGTAACATACATCTTACATGTAAGATTCACATTTTATTGCCTTTTTTTCAGAGATGTGATTTTCCACCAAGTCAAAGAATTTCGAAGCGTTCGTCCTGGTCATAGTTCAGTGATAAAATCCTTTTGCACCGTGGAGCGTATCTCCTGATTGGCTGCTGACGGTGCTGTCAGCTGCCAGCATAATCAATCACACAGGATGGCAGTAGAGGAGGTTTAAAAAAAAAAAAAAAAGTAGTTCAGCTGATGTTACAGTATTCAGCACCAGTGCTGAGAGTGAGAGCTGCAGCCAGAAAACACCTTCCCTTCTCCATTTTAACACAGTTACTGCTTATTGTTGTTTATGTACAAACAAAAAGAAGCACAGAATAGCATCGCTGTTAAAACACGCACCAAGCAAAGGTGAGGCTATGTTTCTGTTTGTACACAGGTACAAGGCTGGTTAATTTAAGGTTCCATATATTGCATTAATATTGTGGTAAACAACTATTTGCTATTGGGTAGCGTTGCACGTGACTCCCTCCCCGGAGTCCCTCCATGTCCGTGGCTCAGACTTTGAGTCACAGAGTTTGTCTGAATGTTGTATATTGCTGTTAAGTTTGCAGGCTGTCACTTTAAGAGAAGGTTTGCATTGTGGGTATTCAATAGCTACACGGTATGTGGTACGACATATTGGTGGGGTAGGAAAGTAGCAAGTAATTAGCCAAAAGTGTCTAATTTTCTGTGTGATGGAGGCATCTGTCAGCCTCTCAGCTGGACCTGGGAGGACAAGCTCGTGACCAGATGCTAAGCCAGGCTTAATCAGCCCCGAAAAAGCTTTACTCACCGACTCTGCTGTTTTATTATGTTTCTAATACTTTCACTGATGAAACACGAGAGATGCTGAAAGGGAAAAACCTGGACAGGAGCACGACTGCGATGGTGGCTAACATGTGATGAGCTAATGTAGTTAGCTACCCAGGCAGCAAAAGTCAGGCAGACTTAATTGGTCTGCAAATAATAATACAATAACTGAGATTATGTACGTGTTTTTTATCCAAAATACGCCCCCTGGGTAATTATGGGCCATTATTGAGTCTCCGTGGCCCTGCGGTCCCACACTATTGGCACCAGTCCGTCCTCATTGTTGGCTGTGTGGCTGTTTTAGCAAGTTCAATCTGCTTTGGAGGCTCTTGCAGTGTAATTAACTTAAATTTGGAATACATTTCACCAGAAATTCACCAATACTATTCAATGTTCTATTAGTGCCGTTACACGATGGACAGAAGGACAATCTACGCTTACGAAACAACTTTTAACGTTTGTTTTTTAATTTCTCTGGATGTAAAAGAAGATTGGTTTGTTAATGTTAAGATTTTTATAGTTTCATGCATTTGATCCTTTTTTGTGTTGCAGTTTTGCAACATTAATGGGCTGGAAGTCTGTCTGGATTAACAGACTGTGAAGTATCATCTCGTGAAGACGCTGTCATGCATGTGATGCAGCTGTCAAGTACAACATCCTCTCTTGACCTGACGCGTGCAAAATAACTTTGCCAGTCAGCTCGAGCCCCGTACTTACTGTATTGATGAAAAAGTGTTTTTCACGGTGAATTTAGAGAACGTATGGCCCAAGTAGCTGCTTAGGACTGCTTCAAGGGCAGGAAAAGGCTTCACTCGTCCACTCTCCCCAGGCCAGGGATTCACTTCAGTGACCTTCCAATCAAAAAATCCTGCTTCTGTGACTTTGAGGCTTTTCTCCCCGTTTCTCATCGCTGTCCTTCTTACGTGCACCAAACCCCACCACCCTGGGTGAATGTGTGTACGTGGCACATCTCGGTAGTATTGCTGCCTTTATGCTTGGTAAGCTGAAAGGGGGAGAGAACAAATGTTGTTCGCCAAAAATACTTCAATTGGATTCACAATTACAAATTCAGGGTGAGTCATGTGTGGCTTAGTGAGCCGAGTCCGGCTGATCGTCTCCGCTGTGGTGTTTATTCGTGTCGCGTTGGAAACTAAAGGTTCTGACGTCAGTGATGTCTCAGGACTCGGCAGGATGAATGACTTTATTCAGTTGAAGGGAGACATTACGGGTGAATAAGGTAAACGTTTTACATGTCACTCGCATTGAGACCATTACAAGCTGTCACTGTGTGAGGGAAATGTATTGTAAAATTCCACACATTTTGCAAGACACTACAGGGGAATAGAAACTTCTGTAGCTGATTGCTTTTATTACAACAATGTTTTGACAAAATGAGGCATTATGTTCCCCCGTGAAGCTTTCGGGACCCCCACTAGTGTGTGGAGTCGTTCCCTGCTAACTCAGAAGAGCAGTCTCTTCTGCTGTCAATCATCAGGAGAGAGAGAGAGAGACAGAGAGACAGAGAGAGACAGACACTCTCTCCCTCTCTCTCTCTCCCTCTCTCTCTCTCTGTTTCTCTCTCTCTCTCTC
>CALSCE010004105.1:58122-68930 GCA_943593645.1 Bovichtus variegatus
ATTGTACCTGCAGTGTGTGAGCGTAAATCTGTGTGTGTGCGCCTGTCTCTGTGAATTAGTTTTCGCTTTACACCATGTCAGGGAGAAATAATGTGTAATGCACTCTCAGCAGATAACTGGTGGGGAAAAATGCTGTTTACAATACGTTTGTGCGCACACACACACACACACACACGCGCGCACGCACACGTGAACACACACACGAGCCAGGGGCATATATTTTATTTTTTTGCAATTACGTAGTAAAAATTAAAATGCCAGGTTAGCGTCATTATTCTTTGCAGGCGTTTAATTAAGAGTGTTTCCCCTTTATCTTCCCGCCCACCCTTCTTTTCTTTGCTCTGTTTCTCTCCATACCTCTCATTGTTGTTTACCCTCTGTACTTTTATTAAACGTCTAGTTTTATTAATGCGCCCACTTTCTATGTGGATTCATATTCTTCATCTCTTCTCTTTTTTCTTCGTCTTCACTAAAGGCAAGAGACGTTAGTTTACTGTTTTTTTCAGACTGTGCAAGAGCTAAAAGTCGGGGAAAACTGCAACTGAATTGTCGTCCTGTGACATTTTCCAGCCTTAACAAGTCAGGTTCATCAACAGGTTCTGAAATGATGTAGAAAGATAAACGTATTTCCTCCCTTGTTCATCTGCACCTCCTTTTTCTCCAAATATTCACAACTTACTTCTTTCTCCCCCATTTTCACTCTCTGAACCCCTCCCTCCATTTCTCCTTGTTCCTCCTCCTGCATCTCCTCCTTCCATCCATCCTTTCTTCCATTTTAGATTCACAGATATTCCCTGTCCCTCTCTACATGCAGGATTGTGGTCGCAGTCGCCCTCCGACGTTACTTCTGTTAACAGTCACAAAAAAGCAACGTCAAATATATTTGGTGCAACATGCAATAGAGCTGCAGCTCATTATTTAACATATTGATTTTTCCAAACGATCCCTGGTGTTTGTTTCATTCCACCACGAAGTCCGCCAACAATCCAATAATAAAGTAAACCGCCTGATTATTATGAATAAACCGCAGCGGATCTAACGAAACGCTGAGTTCTGTCGTGTCCGTGTGCAGCTCTGGGTTCAGTCATTACACAACCTCTATATCTGACGTCACACTTGACATGTACGAGGTCATACGACGTCTTGTCCAACCGTGTCTAAAGGGAGAAAATGTTTCTAATGGTTCTGAATGGCCACGCTCAAAGTTGTACCCGCCTCACGCTGGCTGCATTCCCCGTCCTCCCTAACCCCCCCGAGAGACTTCTCTCCATGCAGGGACTTTACAGCAACCTCCCAACCGTCTTTTCTTTCCGTCCTTTCTGGT
This sequence comes from Bovichtus variegatus, assembly GCA_943593645.1. Lineage (NCBI taxonomy): Eukaryota > Metazoa > Chordata > Actinopteri > Perciformes > Bovichtidae > Bovichtus > Bovichtus variegatus. Next base: position 59,447 of record CALSCE010004105.1, read on the forward strand.
GTTGCGCTCGGCTGGTCGCATGATACGTTACAGTGACGGTGATATTCTGCCCAGCGGGCCAATCGCTGGAGGTCACGCCAGCGATTGGCCCGCTTTGTGTTCCCATGAACATAAATGCGTTGTCAATTACGCTTCAAAGGGAAACGTATTTTCTTCCGGATTACGTCTGTTTTTGACGTATCACAAATACGTGTCCGATCAAAGTGTGCGTAGGGAGGAGGCGGCTGTGAGGCGGCTGTGAGGCGGCTGTGAGGCGGCTGTGAGGCGGCTGTGAGGCGTGTGTGAGGCGTGTGTGAGGCGGCTGTGAGGCGGCTGTGAGGCGGCTGTGAGGCGGGGTGTGAGGCGGCTGTGAGGCGGCTGTGAGGCGTGTGTGAGGCGGCTGTGAGGCGGCTGTGAGGCGGCTGTGAGGCGTGTGTGAGGCCTCTGTTCGTGCACGTGTTGGTATCTGAACGTGCTTGGTTGTTCATGCTTGTCGAATTGTTTCATATTCTGAAATGTTCCTTTGTTTCCAAAAAGAAGAGCCAAATCTCCTCTTTGTAAAAGCTTACCAATATTTGCTTATTTGTGATACAATTGATCAATTATTAACATAGTAATGTCTTTTTTGATTGACTAATTGATTAATAATCAATCTTTTCTGCACTGTCTCTGTCCTCAGTATATCATCCTCGTAACACAAACGTATACTTGTCATATTTGTCTTCAGATGGCTGCGACCCGCAAAGTTTTTTAACATTTGCATAAAATGCAATCTCAAAAAAGATGAAAAAGATGAAGTATGAGATGAAGTATGAGATGAAGTAATGACTGTTCTTTCCCTTCTTTCCTCTCCTCTCTCGTCTCTCTCCCCCTCCTCTCCAGCTCCATGCTGTCCCCCCTCGTTCCGAACCATGGCGGCTCGGCGGTGTGGCCTCAGAGTTCGTCCTGCTCCTCCTCATCTCAGGTCCTCCACCGGCCACTACGCTGCCACCCTCCCCCAATCAGCGGGAGCAGCGTGGGCCCCAACCCCACCTACTATCACGCGGTCTACGATGTCCGGGTGGAGCAGTACAGAGAAGTGCCCTTCGCCGGTGGAGGTGGCGGCTATGGGGTTCGCTCCGGCCGGGGCTCCTTGTCCCTGGTTACCAGCAGCACCGACCCCACAGTCCCGCTGATCCGCCGGAGGGGGGGCGTAGTGGACCACCGTGATGTCATCATGGCCCACCAGGCTCACAAGCTGCACAACACACCACAGGCCCGGAGGAAACAGTGGGAGTGAGTACTGCTCACTTTTTACCTTTTTAAATGAGTTATGAAGGGGGAGGAGCTGCGTCTTTTTCTGTCAGTCTGATGAAGCAAATATCTCTAATAGTGTTGTCACGATTTTAGATTTTCACTACACAATCATCGTGGCCAAAGTAATTTGCGACAACAATATTATCGCGATATCTATAGAACATTTGACGTTCATCTTTAACGTTGTCTGTTGTGCGTTTTGTCTCTTTTGGCAAATTAATTACACTCAAAATTCGAGCGTGTGGCGAGAGTCTGTGACCATAACTGTGCAAAAGCGTACGAAAAGAACATTTACACAAATAGATGGCGAAAAGAAACTATATTAAAAGGCGCATGATTATCTACACTCTATTATAATATGTGTATTGTGCATCGCGCTCATCGTCCACACCAGTGTATCACCCCGAGCCTCTTTAACCAGCAGCCATTGGGAATCGGACGCGACACTTTGACGTTGTAATTGTCCGCAAATCTCCACAACGTTGTTGCTGAATTTAACTGACATTGACACAGAATCAAGAAGCGAAATTACTTTTAGTTTGAAGCTTTCTGATGGTTTGTGTCTCACCAAATGTCTCCTTTGGGGGTTGTAGTGGACTTTTATGTACATTGGTTTGTACCTTTTGAGTTTCTATTAAAATACCCACTTATTTTAAGGATTATTTTGTATTTATTTTAACTGGGCGTTTCATATGGAAATGGAAAAACCAAAACAATTAGCTTAAAGAGGCTAAAATGCTCAGTAGAGCTGCAGCCTTGGATGATGATTCTTTGTGCTGCCCTCTCATGTTACGCGTATTCATTTGATTCCATCTTAATCTAAAAACAAACATTGATTAGCGGAGCTTTAACCTGCAGTTAAGGTGGTAAATGTTTTGTTTGGGAACATAAATGGAGCTGAACTAACACTGATGGAAATTGCGCCGTGATCTCAGTTAATCTGCTTGTCAGAACATCCAGAAGCGCGTTTCCTCCACCTGCTTGTACATTTTCAGAGAATATTTACAACCCTCCATCTGCCCCCCCCCCCCCCCCCCCCTCCTGTTTCCCCATAGAGACATTATTCATTATCCTGCACAACTCATATCTCATATGTGCACAACTCTTTCAGCTTATCTGTTGCCTCCCAAACATCAGGCTGTGGACAGGTTACCTGGAGACAGGGGAGGAGCCATAAAGCAGAATGACTATTCTTCAGCACTAATTGTGGTGATCATATCTGGGATCTCGCTGTGCTAACAAGCTCCCAGTTCATCACAGCCATAATGATCAAACACAGGATGTAGACTTCATGGAAAAATACTTTTAAGTGCTGCGGGGGGGGCGATATGTGAGTTTTCAAACTAACTAATGCTGCTGCAACAAGCCTGTAAAGACAAAAGGCATATCGCACCCTCGTCTCTGTGTCCAGCAGCGAATGGTCACAATTTGAAACTACAAAATATAAATAAGGTGGAAGAAGCACTCAGATCTGTTACTTCAGTAAAAGTAGGAAGAAATACTCGACTACAAGTAAAAGGCCTGTATTCAATAAAAGTACTTTTTTTTTTTTTTTTAGCAAGTACCTATTCTGCACAACAGAATAATGTTATAATATTATGAATATAATGTGTTTATCACTTTATTGTTGCAGCAGGTGAAGGTGGAGCTTTTTACCCTTCATTTATTTTTTATTATATATACTTCTGGGTGGCTTGTGAATTTCATTAAGGGATACAGTTTTATCTTAACCCATAATAATTATAATAATAACAATAATAATAACAATAATAATAATAATAATACAGGATGCACTATTTGTTGGTTATATTTTGCATTATCGATCTGAATCTTCAAAGTAACTTGATGATGAAAAGTGCAATATTTGCCTCTGAATTGTAGTGGAGCAGAAGTATAAAGAAGTGGGGACATTAAAATACTCAAGTAAAGTACAAGTATGTTAAAATTGTACAGGACTTGAGCAAATGTACGTAGTTACTGTCCACCACGGTGCGGGGGGGGGGGCTGAGCAACAGAGACGCTAATTGTAGTTTAATAAAATCTCACGATTGGTGAACCGACCAGAAACAGATTATACAAAGCAACACTTCCATGGTTTGACTCCAGACGGCCTTCAGTGCGTTCTTTGGTTGTTCATATCCATTTCACTCCAAGGATGGAGAGCAGAGCTTAACTCTCCCGCCGGGGGGGCGTCAGATGCTAATGTGGCCTAAGAATTGGAAGCCATAAGATTCATTGCAAGATCAATACGTCATGTCCAAATAGTGTTGGAGCTTTTAGTACAAACGTGATTTAAACAGCTAAGAAAATCAATAGCTTTGTGTCTTCATTGATTGTTCGTCCCTGACGGACAGCTCAGGAAGACACAAGCTGTCTTCTGATAATCAAAGACGCTGCAAAGAAAAGTCTTGAAACAGCCTTTAAGATTCTCAGCGCTGTCGTGCAGACACACACACCGGAGCCAACGTTTCCCAACGTCTTGTTTTCTGTTGAAATGATGTATTGACACCAGTTCTGTATTCCAAGGTTGGAAAAGTTTTAGATTTACGTTGTTGAAACTGGGACTGTTCATGCCACTGACGTATAAATAAGCATCTAATGATGTTTCATTTTCCTCATATGGGCGCCACCGAAGAAAACGTCATTTTTATAGCTGCCATATATATATTCTTTCAATGGAAATGAGCTCCTTGTGCGCTCAGCAGTGAGTAGCGGCAGAGCGAGAGCCTGCAGGTCCTTCTTGTAATCACACTCTACAGAGCTGATTTGATTGACAGACCTTCAAACAGAGTAGAGGAAGTAATCAGTGAGATGAAAGCGTCCAGACTGTTCACTCGAGATGCCACGAAGTTGAGAGCAGTCGCTCTAAACGTTCCCTCGAGCCGACTCACTGTCACACCTCGGCCTTTCCCGCCACCAGGCGCCACGTTCTCGGGCTCGGTGACGCAAAGACAATTTCTTCTGCTTCGTTTTTTTTCTTTTTTTCTTTTGGACGGACAAACGAGCAGAAAGACGGGGCAGACAGCTGCTGACCCAGTTGCAGATCAGACCAGGTGTGTTGGCGAAGCCTGGGGGGGGGGGGGGGGGGGGGCTGAGCTGATCTTTATTACACCTGACAGGTTAAAACCCCACTTACCCCGTCATGCAGCAGATCCACGCACGGTAAGACTGCCGCTGGGTTAGATGGATTTTATTACCTTCTGGTCCCGTGTCTCCGTCTGCCTCGTCCCCTCCCGGTCACTCCCTCTCCTTTAATGCTCCCCTCGGACTCTAAGGTAGTCCACGTCCACGTCCACTAGTTTATCACACGCACATGTTCTTCCCTGCAACAGGAGCGATGGCTGCAGCAGCCGTCTGTCCTCTGCCATTATCTCCCCCTAACTGTGATGGACAGAGTTTACTGCTCCGGCTGCATCACCTGCTGTCTCGCCGTCTCTGGCACCGGGCCAGTACAATGAGCTCATTATTGGCAGAACACAGAGATTCCCTGTGATGCCAAAAGAAATTATAAAACAAATCTATCAAATAACAAAAGAACATATCGGTTAATTAAGATGAGATGAAATGTGATAATGTATATTCCCCAGGAGGGCAATTAATACGACAGGCAAAGAAACGGGTAAATAATACAAATCTAATAAACTGTTTACATTATTAATGTACTATATATAATACTAGAAGGACAGTCGCAGACCTCCGACAAGGCCGATTCCATAACTGGAAAATAATACGTGGGTAGTTTTTCTTTAACACTGCTGACAAACAGTTGAAAACATAACCTCCTTGGCAGATGTAATTACGTCCATGGACCAAGTAGTAATTGTACATTTTTAAATACGGAATGTTTTTTTTCCACCATCAGTAAAAAAACGAGCTTAAAATAAAAAGCGGCTCCAGAGATTTATGTTTATTCACAATTTGTGTTGTTTTGCAGATTTGGAAAGTGTGTGTAAGTCAGGGTGACAAGGTGTGTGTGTGTGTGTCTGTCTGTCTGTGTGTGTGTGTGTGTGTGTGTGTGTGTGTGTGTGTGTGTGCATTGAATCTTTTTTTACACATGCTATATCCTCATTACATTCACAATTTCAGTAAAAGACTAAATATAAAAAAAGCTTTTTTCCCATTTCTACCAACTGATCGGAGGTTGAAATAAAAGTGTAAAGCTTTAAGATATAATTATATTATTTATCCCGAGGGAAATTGTTGTGCACGGTGCAGTATTTAGCAAAAATAATATAAAGAATAAAAATGTACAGAAATTACAATACTTACAAGTACTTACAAAATGACCAAACTGAGTATAAATCGAAGTATGAAGAGGGAAGTGAGCTACATATGAACTGAGGAAGATGAAGATGAAGAGAGAGATGACCTCCTTTATATTTCTTTCTACACCCTGTTTTGATTATTTAACCACAGATATTACTTTTTCTTTGACGTATTCAGTTCTATTTCTGCATTTTGCGTTTGATGCGACACAACTTGTGGACTCGACCGTTTCATTCGTAACTTGTTGTGCAAGTGAGAAGCAAAAATCCCCGTTTGATTATTCTAGAGGCGGCTTTGAAAAGTCCAACCTTAACCTCTCTGCTGCCACCAGCTCGGTTACTGTAAACGTTCCTAAAGGTCACAGTAAAAGGGAAGAACTCCTTTCTTTCATTCATACACGTACAATAAGAGCGGGCTCTGCGTTGCATTCTGATTTAAGCCAAGTCATGGTGAGTCTCAAATAAAGTTTGTGAAAGTATAGTAACATAATTCACTGAAGTTAAAAACCTTCATTTCTCTCTTCCTCTTCGTCCTCGGAGGGAGGTGGCAGCTATTAGCAGTGTCCTCTCGCCAAAGCTCGGCACTTCTTGCCAAAACCTGTCACTTCCACGCCATCCAACACACACACTCAAGCTACTCTGCGCGTGTGTGCGTGTGTGTGCGTGTGTGTGCGTGCAGATGGAACACACTTTCTCTCTGTCATTCCGTTCAGGTGCATATTAAACATTCCTCACACAGGGATGTTTCTGTCCCCTTCATAACCCGACACCAGGAGCCGAGTGTGTTTTGAGAGCAGACAGTTTAAAGTTACTTTTCCTCTGTTTTCATTGTTAACACACTTTGGCATTTTAGTGACGGCCGTGACCTTTCAGCCCGTGTACACGAACACAAGAAACGAGCTTAGAGGGGGAAATAAACGTGTTTCTGACCGTTAACGTCTGATTCATATATTTATGTCTCTGTGAACTCACTTCAGTTTAGAAACGGGTCAGATCAGGGTTCCTACAGCTTCAGAGGAGGCGACACCTCGCAGCCCCTGACTCCTGCATTAAAGCTGCGTCCTTATTGGATGAAGATTTGAACCCTTGTTTCTTGCATCTGCACACATTACCCTTGAGCTCACCACTACATTTCCTTTTTCCAGCCTATATATCTAGTTCGATATGTCACAATTGGCAGCAAATTACCCTGGAGCGACATTTTCCCTTTCGCTATCCTCCTGAGACCTGGCAGTCCTTGTTTGTCCTCTGCTGGGGGACATGACACTGACACTTTTATTCCAAACCCCATGCATGCAGTTTGAGTCCTGATGTACTGTGAAAAGCACATCCTGCGCTTTCTGCTGATAGTCTGTGTTTTCGACGAAAAAATAAATAAAAAGTGGGAAATTGCTGCAAACACGATTGATGGCAGTGAAGGAGTTAAGTGATCCTATATGAAGATATAAACACAGAGGGATTGTTTTTTATTAATGCAAGTCTTAAATTATATAGGTCTTTTAGGTCGAGTCTTATATTCAAATTTGACACGTGTGTTTTTTAAAATGCACATTTTAACCCATGAGCTTTGCGGGGACGTCTTCTCATTTTCCAAGATTCTGTCCAAAGAAAATATATATATTTTGTAAGAGCGAGGAGGAAGAGAGGCAGTAAAGTGTTGTATGTATTTCCAAAATTCATCCAATGAGAAAGAAATGCAAAAGAAAATGTATTTTAATATCACAAATGGTGCCATTGTGTTGTTGTGGGGACAGATTCACCCGATGTCCTTTACAACCTATTGAGCAAAACCACACGCATGTTGAGTGTTTCAGAGACACGGTTATGTGACTGGCAGTCAGAGACATATTTTAAAATGCCCCCCCCCCCCCCCGTCCCCCCCGTCTCTGTCCCTCCTCAGTGACTGTCTTTCTGTTGTGTTGTATTAGTGCCAGCATCAGTCAGTTTGTTTTGCTGGCCTGGCGACGCCACTCTGCTGCCAGCTGCACTTCTGCTGCGAGAGTGCACATCATTCATTTTAATATTTATCCTCCTTCTCTCGCTCACCTTCCACCTCTCCTTTCCATCCGCCCGTCAGTCCTTCCCCCTCCTCCTCCTCCTCCTCCCTCCTCTCTTATATTTCCCACTCTCTCCTTTATCCCTCCTCTTTCCTCTTTTACCCTTTTCTTCATCCTTCCTTTTCTCTTCCGCTCTTCTGTCCACACACACCCTCCCTCCCTTGTCTCCTCCTCTCCTCCCCATCAGTCTGAGAATTAGTATTCTGATTAGCAGCAACTACTCATTGCTTTTTTTTTTTTTGTGATAAATTGATGTGACTGTATGAAGCTCATGATGACATTTTTTTTAAATTAATTTTTTTTCTAGCCAAGGTCGTTTGGTTTCATGAAAAGTGATTTTTAGTTTCCAACATCCGCCTCGATTTAAACGCGCCGCTCTGGGTTTATTGCCTCCGACACAGAGGTTATGTTTTCGGTTTTAGTTTGTTTGTCAGCAGGATTAAGGAAGAACTTCTGACCCGGTGTTCATGAAACTGGTGGACGGGTGAATCACGGAACAAGGAATAACCCGATAAGTTTAGGAGGAGATCCGACTCGGATACACTCAGTATTTTTTTAGTTATGGCGAAGCTCTGCGCTCCCAGAGTTCCCTCCTGGTCAATATAATGTTATACGAAGTTATTAGCAACCAAAGCAGGATTTAAAGCCTTTATGGTTGTGTTCAGGTGCTCATGTTTGGAGAGAGTCCTGGTGTAATAATGATTTATATCACAAACAAGATTTGACTTATTTACATGTAATGAATCTAAATGAAACTATGATCTTTCCTTAAACTTAAACCAAAGCACACGCAGGACTCGGGACACAAACATCGGCCCTGACCGCTTATCTACGAACTGCATGTGGTACAAAAACCTAACATTTTCTTAATAGTAAAAAAAAAAATAAAAAAAATGTCAGTGAACATAATCCCGGCAGCAATTATGTTTCTCATCAGAACGTAGCTGGAAAAACAAATGAGTGTTACATAAACGTCATTTCTAGAAGACGGCGTTGAGATTCGGTGCAATCAGTGCGTCTGCTGTCAGCCTCACACACACACACACACACACACACACACACACACACACAGAGAGTTCATCAATGTTCCAAGATGTATTTCTCTCAAAATTAAAAAACTAGAACCCACAGGAGTTAGTTTTAGTCGTAACTTTTTATTTTATTTCATTGTTGATAAGAGAACAATCGAAATCTCACAAACTGTCATTGAAAGCGAAGGTTGAATCTTCTCCAACACTTAACTTGACTTTGTCATCAGATTGCTCTGTGTTTGTGCACATGTGTGTAAACACTCTGGAAAGATTTATTTTTGTTCTTCATTAAATGAGAAAATACTTTTCATTTGTCAAGTATTTGACAAAAACATACACATATATACACATATATACACATATATACACATATATACACGCATATACACAAACATAGGCTTTACCATGAGGTTATTTCTACATGGACAGAAAACATGTTATACTGTATTCTGATGTAAACCGTGAAATAACACCAGGATAGAAGATTTTGGCCATTTCCTGAGTTGAATCCCTGTTTTTTTTTTTTAACTGAAACATCCTTTGCACACGTTTTATACATCACGTGCTGCTGCTCTCCTGGACTGATGTCACATGTTAGTCCAGCCGTCCTCTACGCCCTCGTCCCCGAGAGCCTCGCTTTAACGGCGTCATACTTTGCTTCTGAGAGAGGACAGTAGTTGCTTTATTTATCTGGTGAGGACAGTCTGAAATGATTAGGCTTACTTTACAAAAGCCTTCATCTGTCATTGATCCCTTTCATCCAAATCCTCAGTGACTCACCCCACTTGATCTCCTGTATTTCACCTCGACACACACACACACACACACACACACACACACACACACACACACACAC
>CALSCE010004105.1:123930-134879 GCA_943593645.1 Bovichtus variegatus
TCTCTCTCTCTCTCTCAGTTGAATCTCACACTTTTTTGACACACAGGACTATCACTCTCTTTCAATCTGCTCACTCTTTCTCTCTCTCTCTCTCTCTCTCTCTCTCTCTCTCTGTCTCTCTCTCTCTCTCTCTCTCTCTCTATCTCTCTCTGTCTCTCTCTCTCTCTGTCTGTCTCTGTCTCTCTCTCTCTCTCAGTTGAATCTCACACTTTTTTGACACACAGGACTATCACTCTCTTTCAATCTGCTCACTCTTTCTCTCACTCTGTCTCTCGAGGGACGTTCTGTCTCTTGCCTCCCAGTCTGTATTTCAGCAGGGACTCTTGTGTCTACTGTTGTCTAATAAGGACACATCTTTCATGTGTGTTATAGCTGAATAACAGAGAAGAGAGGGGAAATGTTGGAGGCTGTTCAAGACAGGGATTTGCTTAAAATTGAAGGAAAACATTTGCAAAAAGAATTGTGTGCTTTTCTCACATAACAGCTATATATATTACATTTTTTATCCCAACACATAGCCTACTGCAGAGACAAGTGTGAATATTCTAGAGACCCAGGTTGGTGCCATGCCATTGTTCAGACGGGCCATTATTCTAAAATCCCGAAAAAATGTACAATTGGACCAACAGCCCGTCGGAGGGAAAGTAGTTATTTTTGGAGCACTGGGTTTGTTTTCCTTATAATGGGCCGTCGGCATTAGCAGACAATGCTAGTCAACAGTTTGAATATCAAACAGCTTTTACTAAAGAAATGTTTAAAGCATATAAGTAATACTAATAGTAATTGCAAAAGGTAAGGGATTATATTATGAGAACTAACTAACATTAATGAAGCTTAATATTCTGTGATAACCAATGGATATTGTTTCAGTTTCATTACCAAATTACAGTAAATTAAAGTTTTTCTTCAACATCGACACAATGCCACTATTATATTTGTATGTTTTGACAGAAACCCAGGGTGGGTTAATATACATGCAGTCACCTTTTACACCCGTTGAACAATATTTACAACCTGCTAAATGTTTGTGTGTGTGTCATACCACACAGTTTATTTAAGGTTACCGTGGCAACATGATGAATGTGTTTGTAAAAGCTTCTTAAAGCTTTGATGAATTCTGTCTTCTTGTCTCTCATTCAATTGTGGTACCTCGCCGGTAAAGGCCATCATAATGTTAAATCCAATTTATAAATTGAGTGATAATAGTCGCAACAATAACAACAAGTCACTTCATTTCCTTATCGAGCCTCTTTCTCTTGTTTTTCTCCATGTTTTTCCTGCTCTGCTACTTTCACTTGTTTTCTTCCTGTTCTTCCATTTAACTACCTCTTCCTCCTTTATACTCCTGTTGTTGTTCTACTGTTTCCCTCTCTCCTAACACTCCTCCATGCCCCTCCCCCTCCCTCCCCCTCCCTCCCCATCCCCATCGTACCCGGCAGCACAGTCGCTGCTCCCTCTACCGGCCACCTCAGTGCACTGTGGGCAGGTTCAGCCGTTGCCAGGGGTGACTGCATCCTGGAGGTTTGGGTAGTCTGGCAGAAGCGGATGGTTGCCGTCTCGCACGGATGAATATTGAAGCGCTTACATTCGCCCTCGAATGAGAAAAAACAAGAAGCAGTGAAAAGGGACAAACATAAACACAGAGGAATACGGGAGAAAATGAATGACGGAGAGACGGAAAGGCAGAAAAAGTCCCAATTTAAATCCAAGATATCGAAACGGACCCTTTGCTCTTTTGCTGCATCCATCTGCTCACCCATGCATAAATCCAACTCTCTGAATCTGAAAATGTATCTCATGCTTTATTGGTCCCAATGGGGAAGGAGCAGTTGGAGAAGCAAATAGTAACAAGATGCCGACACCAAAAATTCATAGTACATAGAGTCAGCATCAGAAATGTATTACATAATGAGAGTGAGAATACACATACGTCACATGAAGATTATTAAACATTACATTGGAAAAGTTACACAACAGGCAAATGATAATGTACGAGAATTACATTTGAAAAAAGTCCATCTTAAAATCGAAATACGCCCCGTGTATCAAATGCAGATTTGGTTATTATCACCCTGTAGTGTGTTCATCCTTTACTCAGAGACCATGTCGGACTAGAATACAGAGCCTGTGTGTGTCCTGTTGGATCTTTACTGGACCTGAGGCTGTTTGCTTCTTTTGCTGAGGTCCGGTGTTTCAGGTCTGCAGCATGGCCTTTAGCCGTGGCAGTTAAAAAGCCATTGAGGGAATGAGGAGCTTGGCTGCCGGGACCGTGTCTGTTAATAAATGACCTCTTACTGGAATTAGCAACCAACCTGGAGACAGATGGAGGAGGAGGGTGGGGGTGAAGATAAAGGAGGATAGAACAGAAAGAGGGATGGAGGCAGGAAGAGATGCCACATTTTTTATTTTTTATTTAGCTCATTTCATTTTTCACTTTCTTTGCCCCCTCTTGTTTTTTGTCTTCACGCCTGAATCTCTTTTCCTTTAGCTGGTAGTGTTATCAGTTATATAGTGTTGCTAAATGCTGCTTTCTCGCGCAATTCATTATCAGGTATTCTTGTTTTAAGGGACAGCTCTCCTTTTCTGCAGAAGCCTGGAGGTGTAGTTCGCCTCGCCTCTGAGGTGCACCTCTTTCAGAATTGTAAAATAATTTGAGGCTTCGGAAATTGCATGAAGTTGTGAAGAGATGTGATAAGTGATGATGAGGTGTGACACAGGAGTATGAGAAAGAGAGGTTGTGAATAAGAAAGAATGCAGAATACGCTTGAGAGATATAGTCCCAGGCTACTGACTCATGAAGCACATTCAGTAAAGACCACAGCGCACATTTGCCTTGCGATTCATGTTCGCAAATCTCAGACCTGCGTTCATTTTGATTTGTGAAACATGTCGATGTGTGAGAAGAAATGATCACGTTTCTCTTGCATGTTAAAAATGTTGCAAAAATGGCTCCTTTCCTCCTGTCTTTTCTCTATGTTCATGCATATATTGGAGTGTTTGCACATCTTAATACAGTTTACACCATTTTAAGTGAGTGAACCCACCTTTCTCAGGTTAAATACATTGTTAGCTGTAATAGAGATGAGTGTCCTGTCACTAGGAAACCAAACCAAAATTTAATTTGGGTGTGCGTAAGGACACTAAGAAATATTTTCTCAGCGCAGGGAGTTGTTACCTATTGATAACACTTTGGTATCTGATTAGTTAAGACAGATCTGCAGTTAAATGTCACCTTTAAAAAAGAAAATGACTTAAAAGATCCTCCAACATACTGAACTGCGAAATGCAGCTTTAAGGAAAGAAGCAAAAATTAATTTAGCAGAAAATATCTTTATTCTATTTTATTATCGACGCTTGTTTTGTCTTCTCACGATGTCTGACTCGAGGCTAAAGTCCGCCCATGTTGTGCTCCTCCCCTTCGTTTCTCTCTCTCCTCCTCCTCCTCAGAGCATCCCCTCTCTACGCCCCCACACTTCCCCCCTCCCCATCGTGTTGGACAGGCCTTGCCTTCCGCCCCCGTACGAGACGGAGCATGGAATTTTCCAACCTGTCTCTGGCTGCCTTTACACCAGAGCTTCACACACACACACACACACGCACTATAGACACACACAGTGCCGTGCCGATGACAAAGACAGGGAGTGAGGCAAGAGCCATCATACTGTTACTGAGTCAAGCACTCCTGTTGTTATAAGGTACACATTTAAATTAGATGTTAAATCGGGTGATAACCTACAATTTGTGGCTTTCATGTGTCGTGATCTGACAAAGTGTGCGACTGCAGAATCACGTTTGTGTGTTCAGTTATAACATCAATTTAAATACAGTAGTTCTTCCTCAAGAATTGGGAATTTGACAAGTCCACTCAAGGTCCACTTTCTCCCTCCCTCTGGAGCTTTTGACCGCACCACGTAATCATAAAAGTGGTCTCAATCATCGCCTGTATGGAAAGTTTGAATGTTTGAAAGGTAGCAAGTTGTGTCATGTCAGCAGCTAAATACTCGTCATGGTCCATGATGGTCCCACACGGATCCGTCGGGCTCAGTCGTGAATCGAACGACACAGGGTCTGATGACTATTGTGAAAGTCATAACCTGGTAAATCGAAGTTGCTGTGTTTTTACCTTCTCCCGTCCTGCAGTATTCTGTCGTCAGTGGGGTCTCAGTTCGACCTGAGGACACTACGAGCCGTCAGAGTGCTACGACCGCTGAAACTGGTGTCTGGGATTCCCAGTAAGTGCTGTGCTTTGTTTTCTTCGTGTGCACGCTGCTGCCCTGTGAGCTTGAACTAAAGTCAGTCTCTGTCACATTATCATATATTCTAAATAGCACTGTACAACTGTATACACCTCAAACCTAATAGTATATTTCACTTGAACATTTTCATAGACATTTTCACTCAGTGCCCACATTGCAACTTTGAATGCTTCAACAACATCGATAACTTCATGTAGTCTAATATTTAGATGCATTGATTGATTATACTACAACCTCCCCTCTGATTGTGTCCTCCAGGCCTGCAGGTGGTGCTCAAGTCCATTATGAAGGCTATGATTCCCCTGCTGCAGATCGGCCTGCTGTTGTTCGTGGCCATCCTCATGTTCGCCATCATCGGCCTGGAGTTCTACATGGGAAAATTCCACACTACCTGCTTCACTAAAGTCTCTCGTAAGTAAGAAAAATCAGCCACACTGTAGTAAAATAAAGCAGAAAGAAAGTTAAACTGGTCATTATTCCCCCTCTAACATCTATTTTGTATTGCTGGGAAAACATCTCCGTCAAACAACTGTATTTATTTAAGTTTCTTGTCAAAAACTACATTTTACAAGATTACATTTGAACACATTATTATAACGTTGTAATTTACCGTCACCCAATACTCATTTTGTTAGCCAAGTAGGACTGTGCTGCTAACAGCTAAACGTTAACGAGCTCACTTCCTGTTGTTCACAATGTAGATCTGCGAGTAAAAAAGCATTAATGCAGATCTCCTGATCCACACGAAGCTAATAACAATAATGGTGGTTCCGTCCCATTTAGGCGAGCCATTGGCCTTTTTTCATGGAAGATATTTAACAAGTCACAGCAGAAAAAGCATAGATGTAAAAAATGTCCATTTATCTGCTTCAGTTTTAGGGTCCTGGTCGTGTGCATGCTGTCACAACTGACTGGGACATGAAGCCATCTTTAATGTTATCAGTAGTAACATCTGTATTTAAAGAGTCCACATGTCCGCTGTGAGAAAGTTCAGGTAGCATATGATTGTTAAAAGTTTGCTTTCTGATCCTAAAGGAATTTAGGTTGCATAAGTTTATTGTAAAAGGTGGATCTTTCTCTCTTTAATCAGGAGAGGTAGTGACCGCATTACCATGTGGTACGGAGTTGCCGTCCCGGTTGTGTCCTAATGGCTCGGTGTGTGAAGGTCGCTGGATTGGACCAAACTACGGCATCACCCAGTTCGACAACATCCTTTTCGCCGTGCTCACCGTCTTCCAGTGCATCACCATGGAGGGATGGACAGAAATGCTCTACTACGTAAGTTAACCTGTCCAGTGAGCCTAACTTTTCCAATAACTTTTAATAACATGTAGTTTGGTTTACGGTACGACGAGTGTCTGAAACCCACAATGCCCCGTAATTGACTCAAACATTACATTTACATGTTTGCAATAGAAAGAAGGAAGCTAGCTAAAGCAGAAATCCTACCAAATAAATCTTGACTTGACTTATCACCATGAAAAACACCAGAATATTAATTACGAACAGACTTAATTTATAATTCTTGAAAACACAGTCACCGAAAAACTAAGGAGCAAGCTTAGTTAGTTGATTATGATCAAACATGTTAACGATGCTTAACAGACTTTACTGTGCTGACCCCAGCATTCAGATATCCATCTCTTTAAATCAAAAACCGACCGGTGTTTTAGGAAGAAGCCCTAACCAGATGGAAAAAGGAATTAGTCTGTTATCAGACCGTAAAGCACAATGTGCATCCGCACTCCACTGTGCCAACGCAGCGGCTGAAAACAAACGAGAAAGCTGTTTTTTTGACGCAGTGTTATTGTTGGTCTGAACTCTGCCTTGCACATAATGTTAAATCCACAAAAATGCCAAACCTATTACAGATATTGGTTGCTAGTTATCCATCATAAACCACAGATCTGGTCACTCTTCTCACCGTTGAATACGTGTCATGTCATAGTGGTGGTGTTCTCTGTGATGTCTCACCAGGGATGCACAATATAAGTCTGTACAGATCAGTTATCAGCTGTTAATACAAAAGAAGAAGGTAACAGAGCTACAGAAGCAAAAGAAGAAGTACACGCGCCTGCACGCTGACCAGAGAGCCAAACAGTGTGGACGTTGTTCAGGAAGACGACACGATTTGGAACATAAACGTTCTTTTGATGCGGCGTACTTTACCAGAAAAAAAAGAACATTTTATAGTCAGAATTGTTCTTTGTTTTTGTTGTGAACAACAGTGATCAGTTAGAGTTGGTCTGGTCAGATCTATGGAATATTAAATCGTCCATCTTTGCTCACTGCATCTGAGCTTTGCTTCGCCTCAAGTGTAGCACAAACTACAGGTTATAAACATCTTTTTAAAATATGTCGGCATCAGCCATGACAAGCAGGTATTTATCTGTATCGGCCGTAAATAAATATCCATATCATGCGTGCCTAGTTTGTACTGTATGCTTCTTAGCATGCTGAAGGACTGGCAGGGACATGGGGTGTGGATGTTGGGGATTTACTTGGATTTCATTCAGTTAAATGAGGCATAAAGTAGTTTGAGCTTTGGTTCAAAACACCATTTATTTGTCCAAAAGCCATTTGCCATTTTTTCTCTCCCTTTTATCATTCTCTGTTTGACTTTCTTTATCCGTCTTCTCATCTGTCCTTTTCCTGCCTTCGGAGTGGTTCTCCCTCCCTCTCCGCCTCCTCCTCTTCCACTCTCTATTCTGGTCCGTCTCGCTCTATATTTAACATCTTTTCTGATGGATGGAGACTGACTTCCACACTCACACAGGCAGTCAGGAGGAAACCAATGAAAGTTTAATAGAGAACGGGCTGCTTGCACTGTACCATGCAGTATAAAACTAACGCATGCACACAGCACTCCAGCAGCAGATAATAATCAGCTGATAGTCCCATTTAGGAATTACACGCTAACAGAAACACAATATCCTGCAGTAACCTGATTCCTCTGATTCTCTGTCAGCTGGCTTTGTTTAGTGAAGGAAGGAAGTGACACAGTGTCAGTCAATTGTGTTGATGTTGACATGCTCACCAGACAGAGATGCTGCACTGTGACGCTGCGTGATGCGTCTCTATGTTGTTGTTTCTGCATGCAATGACAACGTCTCCGCACCCAGGTCCGGCTTCAAGGTAGAGCCACTCCTGAGCCGGCGTAATAAAGATACTCCAGCTCTCCTTGGTTGCTGTGCAGAAGAAGTTGACTGCTAGCACGCAAACATTAATGTAAATAAGGCTCAATCTGCCTGGCAAGTGTTTTACAAGGAAGGAAATGCATTCAACACGTTCTGTTAAAACCTGAAGATATACTCTGCGTTTTGGTTAGAAACTGCATTCCATCAAGTTTTTTTCTCAAGTTTCTTGTATTTTAACG
Organism: Bovichtus variegatus; assembly: GCA_943593645.1. Classification (NCBI taxonomy): domain Eukaryota; kingdom Metazoa; phylum Chordata; class Actinopteri; order Perciformes; family Bovichtidae; genus Bovichtus; species Bovichtus variegatus. The sequence continues at coordinate 131,563 of CALSCE010004105.1, forward strand.
TGTCCTGATCTGCGGTACCTGCAAACCATAGAAAGTGACAAATGTTGCCTTCAACATTTTCAGAATTGATATACTTGGTACCGAAGTTCTTGTGACATCCCTTGGTACATAGAGCAGAGGTCTTCAACAGGGAGTCCGCGACCCCCTAGGGGGTCCGCAGAGGTACTGCAGGGAGGTCGCGAAATCTTTGCTTGATTAGATACGTTTTTATATTTTTTACATTTCTTTTTTTTTTTTCAGGCCAAATTTTTTTCCACAAATTTACATGAATACATGAACCTGTGTATTATTTGAATAGCTTTGTATTGAACGCACAATAACAGGGTAGCTATGTTTATACATGGCTCTAGGCCCAGTTTAATATAAAACACAGTTATATACAATATCTATAGTAGATATATCTAGAAAAAATTCTTCAATTTTCAAGAAAATATTTGTTTTTCAAAAAATGACCACAATTTTCAAAAGACCTTCCATTTTGAAAAAATTATCTAAATTTTCAAAAAAACCCTCCATTTTGAAAAAAGACCTACATTTTCAAAAAACCTTTGATGTTGAAAAAATTACCTAAAGTTTAAAAAAAAAAATTCTATTTTGAAAAAATCAACTCAATTTTCAAAAAAACTTCGATTATCAAAAAATGACCAACTTTCAAAAAAACTTTTTTTTTTAAATGACCTCAATGTTCATAAAAACTTTCAATTATCAAAAATGGCTTCAATTTTTAAAAAAAACTCCATTTTGAAAATTTTAAAAATATCTTTTGATTTTTAAAAAATTACCTAAAGTTTCAAAAAAAATCATCCATTTTTTAAAAATGAACTAAATTTTCAAAGAAATTCTTTAACCTTCAAGAAAGTATTTGATTTTCAAAAAATGACCAAAATTTTCATAAGAACCTTCCATTATTGAAAAATGACCTCAACTTTTAAAAACCTGATGAAACCAATTTTTTTTCCCTCGCCAAGTCTGTATTGGACCGAGAGGTGTCGTCAGTGCCTATTAGAGATCACATATTAGAACAAAAAGGGGAGAGAAGCTGTGGTAAAGGTGCATCAAAGTGAAGAATGTCTGACCTTTTATGTCATAATCCGTCTTGATGAACATTTTTATATATTTGATGAGCAGTAATAACAGGTCTGTCTCTGTGTGTCTGTCTCTGTTTTCCTCCTGCAGAGTAATGATGTGGAGGGCAGTGCCTGGAACTGGATGTACTACATCCCCCTCATCATCATCGGCTCCTTCTTCATGCTCAACCTGGTGCTGGGTGTTCTCTCAGGGTATATTCTTCTGTGCACACTTGCACCTCACTTTTTGAATATAATACTTACATACTCCTGTGTGCTCTGCGTATTTTATATTTTGCATTTTGTTTGATCGACATGAGCAAAATAAAATAGAGAAATTGTGCCCGCAGTGAATTTGCCAAAGAGAGAGAGCGAGTGGAGAACAGGAGCGAGTTCCTGAAGCTGAGGCGACAGCAGCAGATTGAGCGAGAGCTCAACGGATACCTGGAGTGGATCTGCAAAGCGGGTCAGTGCACACTGATAAACACACTCAGACACACTGACACACACGGCTCGTTGTGGGAAAACTAACCCTTGGTTTTTGTTCAGAAGAAGTCATTTTGGCTGAGGATGACGTCACAGCGAACTTTGATGGTAACTGACCTTCTTCTCTCTTTTATAATTGTGTGTGTGTGTGTGTGTGCACTGTATACTGTAGGGGAGACAGAGAAAAAGAGTCTAATGACATTAGTGCAGTCAGTATGAAGACAAAGCTACATGGAGATAGAGAGGGCTGAGCTTTTACAGTGACAGCTTGTATCATGAGAAGACGTCCGATTTGTAGAAATATAGCAGCAGAACAATAATTGATTCTCAATGTATGACTAAAAATCTGAAAGCACTATTCTAGTGGGCCGGTTTGGTACAATGTGTTTGCAATGTGCTTAGCTCGCAATGCTAAGCACCGCTGGAAAAGTTTTCATAAAACTGGGCTGCCTCTGCACGAAGATTATTGAAATTGGTGCAACATGGAGGGAAGTTAAACATCGATCATTTGCATATACGACCCAAAGCAAAGTCAGACGGAATTGCTCAGTTAAATGTGGGGTTTAGCACAATACACCTACACGTGACGGACAGAATCATTCGAGAGATATTCTAAGAGTTAGATATACGGATATGTATATATATATATATATATTGTGACGACACAATCCTTTTTTGTCCCTCATTGCCAGGAACGAGGCGAAGGCCAACCATCAAAACCAAAAACAACAAGACGGAGCTGCTGAACCCTGAGGAGGGAGAGGACAACATGGGAGACGCAGTAGGTAAGAAACGGAGGGAGGAAAACCTCTTAGTCATTTCACTTCCTGGACGTCATATGTTCAAGAGGGCGTGGTGATGGGTCCAAAACAAGAAATGAAATCAGTCAAACTTAACTATAGACAGCCCCTCCCTCCTCCCTCCCCCAGGTTTTGCCCGCTCCAGTATAAAGAGTGGGAAAGACGGCTCCAATTACAGTAAGAAGGAGCGACGACTGCGATTCTTCATCCGCAAGATCGTGAAGACTCAGGCTTTCTATTGGACGGTGCTCTGCCTGGTGGGCCTCAACACCATGTGTGTGGCCGCGGTGCATTACAACCAGCCTGACATGCTCTCTGACTTTCTCTGTGAGTAAACACACGTCCCAACACTCAACGTGCACAGCTGCACGACGTCAACGTTAACTTATTACAATATAATTATTTGAGCAGCTATGCATAGCTGATATTTCTTTAATTAACATAAAAAATTTAAAAAATCTCAAGTACCCTCTGCAGTGTAAGCTTGCCTGCAGGTACACTGTACCATCAACAACCTCAAGTTCCTCTTCATCATCCTCATCTTCATCAGACGGTTGGCTTCACACTTTTGTTTAGAATCTGAAGCCACAATATTTCACAGTTGTCTCTCGGAGCAGCTGCCGTGCACACACACCTCGTCCCAAACTACATCCTCGTTTTACAAACCCTCACACACATGCGAACAACACATCTACCAGGTACAAATTCTTTTTTTTCCTTTTTTTCTGGTGACAATGAAAGAGAGAAAGAAATACAATCAAGGTTTCATGCATGAGAAATAGATGTGTTACCTTTGCACTGTGAATACGATCCAATGTATTCAGCATGAGAATAAAAGAGTTGTAACTACTCAACCGTATCAATGATAACTGGGATAAAGTTCACATTCCATTCATTGTTTTAGTTCTAGACGCACGCACACACACACACACACACACACACACACACACACACACACACACAC
>CALSCE010004105.1:144904-171093 GCA_943593645.1 Bovichtus variegatus
CACACACACACACACACACACACACACACACACACACGCAAACATTTCTGTACGAAAGTCTTTCTTTCTCACTCTTTTTGAACAATCGCACACAGAAAGCCCTGTGTTTTTCCTAACGTTCATGATTGGCAGGCATTCATGCACACGTTGCACACACACACACACACACACACACACACACACACACACACACACACAAACACCCACCATCACACTCTCCCCGCGTTCTCATCCTCTAAAATATGATTAAACGATTGTTCCCGAGAGTGAAAGGAACAGATTCGGGTCTTTGTGAAGTGAAGATGAGCGAGAGGCGGACAGTCTGTAAAATGTGCTCCTGGCAGCAGAAACGCTGACAATGGGACGCATCAAAAACCTGCTGCTCCTTCAGAAGTCACCGGACTCTTCAGGCTCCGCGAGCCTTTGATCGCAAGATTAGAAGCTGGTGCCTTTGTGCTACAGTTTTGCTTGTCAATTACAAACTAACTTGTCAGTCATTTACTGTAACAGTGGTATGGGGGATTTTTTTTTTTTTATAAGTTATATAATCTAAATAGTGTGTTTTTAAATCTGGAAAAGTTGCTCGTGAGCTTCCTCTCAGTGACAGAAGTCAACATGGTGACGCTCCAAACTCTCAGCTGCCCAGGTGGTTTTGGGACTCGTGAAAGATCTGTTCACGTTGCTCATTCTCACGTTTGCTTTGGACCTGACATCTTCAAACATTTGGAGGTTCTGCTTTTCTTCTCCACAGACTCTGACCTCAGTCTGCGTGAAAGATCTCAGAAGACTCCTCGTTTTCCATTATTCCAGAAGTGACTTCCTCCATGGCGACAAAACACGGCACACGTGTGTCATTCTGCCACTAACCAGGCTCGCAACATGAGGGATACAAACAAACCCACAATGCAACACTCTTAAAGTGACGGCTTCACTCAGAAATACAAGATCTGGTCCTGCTACATTCAAAGAGAACAGAATGACAAGAATGAAAATGGCAACATATCGTCCTCAAATAAAAAAACTTTATCCTGTATACGCACAAACACTGTTAATTAAGGTACAGATTCACATCCAATGTGAAAACACTGCATGTTTCTCACACTGCTGCTGACGCTGGAGCTCTATGGATGTCATTGTTCAAGCTTGAACATACTTTCATGGCCACATTTGCTTTATTTGTTTTTGTACTGAAGTTATTTCCTTTTTAAGGATGTGCTGTTCCTACTTACTGTCGCTGCTGATTTCCTACAGAGATCTTATGGTTCCATCTCTATCTTACCATCCTGTTGCCCTTACCCCTTCCCCATCGCCATCCACCCTCCATCTTTGTTTTCCCTTCCTGCTTTGTTCACCAACAGTAAGGAGCAGCAGAAGAACAACATCAAGGGCAGCAAGTCAGTGTGGGAGCAGAGAACTAGCGAGATCCGCCGACAGAACCTGATGACGAGTCGTGAAGCGCTCTACAACGAGCTGGAGCAGGAGGACTGGAAGGTGGGAGGTGAAGGGGAGGAGGTGAGGACTTGTGTTTTTATTGATCGCAATCAGGTTCCAACATTTTGAGGACAAATCGGACCTGAAAGTGTCTGTCAGTTGGATCACCGCCAAGTCGTCGCGGATTAAAGTTCTTAAAGTTTTTCGAGTTGATGATGAGATGAAGTTCCTCGTCAGTTCGATGTTCTCGTTCTGGGATCGTTGCAAAGTTTACATCAACATCTAGTCAAGTAATATTTTGAGTTTGTGCGTCTTTGTGAGGAGGCTCCTCGTGTCCGCTCATTGTTCGCCATTTCTGTGCTTCAAATTAAATAAACTGTTAAAATGAAAAAATTCTTTAGAAAAAAAATCTCTTTTTAAAGAGAAAATTTACCATCAGCTTAAATGTTGTTTTTGCTGCATGTAGTGGTGCAGACGTGCACTTCAGGGCGTGTCCGTGCATCTGCAGACCGACATGAAACCTGAAGACTTGTAACACTTTCTATGAAGACATCTATAGTGCATTATGAGCGCAATCATAATGAATCAAAATGCATTCGTAATGCTTCACGACCACACTCATAAACACACAGAGTGTAAAACGTGATAGATGAGACTCATAATGAAGTGTCTTATGGATGTTCTTGACTAGTTATAAATTAGAGGTTGACTGATTGTCTTATAATACATTATAACTATCTATACTCATCCATACAAGACCCATAGTATAATATAATAGTCCATGCAGTGTCATAAGTTAAGTAAAGATAAGTACATATTGATGCGTCTATAATAATACATGCTTCAGCATCACGTTTCATTGTTGGTGGTGACTGCAGTGAGTGCAGTCATGAAGCATTTCACGGTGCAATGTCCCTTTAAGTCTGCAAAAGAGTGTTATTATTGCGCTAGCCGCTGCTATATGGGACGGCTTGAAGCTGCGTGCTTGGGAGCGATGCATTATTAAAGTGGGGCATGCAGAGAAATCCAGAGCTGTACCCAAAGAAGGCAGCGGACTTAAAACTGGAGCGAGGGGAAAAGTGTAACGCACTTCCAAAAAAGAAATGAAAAAGGAGATGACGAGGAGGCGGCTGGATGCAGCCTGGCAGCCTGTATAATATTCACAGCTGGAGCTGTTGGCCATGTTGTGCTTCTGAAAAGATTCAGGACAATTCACAAATTCAAATTGTTCATGCGGAGCCAAAAATGGTGGACTGTTTGCTGAGCAGTGTATAGCTGTGGCTCAGGGGAGGGAACAGCGGGGGGGGGATTGTGCAAATTTGGGGTTTATTTTGGGTAAACTGACGTAAAAACTGCCTGAATAAAGGTCAAAGTTCTCCCGTACTGTGTCCTTTCTGCCAGCATTAAATCAAACTGCCACTGCAGCCTAATAACCATGTAAATTTGATATATTTGACTGTTTGATGAGCCTCTGCTCGTTGAAAGCTGTTACAACACGGCTGCACAGACACAGATATGCATGGCGGTCAATGAGGAAACGAGAGGGATCTCTTTCAATGCGGCAGATCCATGATTTTTGTCCAAAATGACCAAAAAGGTGTTTTTATTATTAGCCTTGTTTGTCAATCAGTCGTGTAAAACGAGTTTGAAATGCACAACCAAAGTTTCATCTTCGCATTTGGGCTTCTTCCAAATATTTCTACCGTCTGACGAACCGCCTTAACTTAAACCGTCAACTCATAATCTCCTTAGGAATTTCTTGTCTTATCTTAGGAAATGTGTGAATGAGTGAACAATTGCATCTTCAAAACAAAAGTGATTTATCGCAGAAATTGCCAAAACATCAAAGAAGCATCCAAATCTATGGCTACATGGCTCAAAGCCGTGCATACATTTATGGCGTTATGTTTTCCACCAATCAAAACAATAAAAACGGGCCTTAAAGGGTCAGTTCACCCAAATCACCAACAGTCATATGACAGACACCAATGTCCATGGATATAAGTTCAGTTTTATGTGCTCATGTTGTTAGATTAGCAGTCTCTGACATTTCTGCTGCCGCCCCGATAGAATTCAGTGGAAATAAATGTGTGTGCTCAAAGTTGTAAAAGAAAAAGTCAGAAGCACATATCTTCAGAAACAAGTCATGGTTACTGTGGAAATTAAATACTTATAGCGTCACAAATTGAATTGCCGTAAATTCCATTGTATTAGCGAGGCAGCATAGAGGCTAATAGGTAATTAGAAAATATGTATTTGTGTGATTTTGGGTGGGACCCTTTAAGATGAAGCTCCTGCTCACTCATCTGCTACCTTTTGACCCACCCCAGGTGTCCTACCCACGGAAAGGACGTGGTGATATGAAGACCCACCTGGACCGGCCCCTGGTGGTCAACCCGCAGGACAACCGCAACAACAACACCAACAAGACCCAACCAGGTGAGCTGCCTCTGGACCAGGAGTACCGGCGCCAGGACATCGACCACTACCGCCGCACCACCCACCACTATCACCACCACCACCACCATCAGAAGGTCATCGGGCCGGACAATGGAGAGACAGGCCAGCCGGCTGAGACCCGCATGGAGCGCGGCTTCAGCTGCACGTCTCTGGGCAACGTGGAGGGCCAGCAGGGGGAGGAGAGGCACAGCCACAGGAGCCACCGGGGCCACCGGCACAGGAACAGAGACGGCAGGGAGGCTCGCAGCGTCTCTCCCCACCATCACGAGGGGCCAGAGGGCAACAACGAACACAGGAGGTCCCGGCACCGCAGGGCAGCCAGGGAGGGCGAGGAAGGCAGGAGACACAGATCCAGAGGGACGGAGGGAGAGGGGGAGAAAGCCGAGGAAGGGGAGGGACGGAAGACGAGACGGCATCGCCACGGCAACCAGGAGAGGAGCAGAGGGCATCGCACCAGAAAGTGAGTGAAAGAAGGGTCTCGAATTACAACCGGACAGGCATTAAAAAGGCAGTTAAGTTTGTCTTTAAGAATTCAGTAAGTGACCTGACACTCTGGCCAACTTTCCAAAATGTGTGTGTGTCTGTGTGTGTGTGTGTGTGTGTGTGTGTGTGTGTGTGTGTGTGTGTGTGTGTGTGTGTGTGTGTGTGTGTGTGTGTGGAATCTGTAACGACACAGGGGCTACGAGTCAGGATGTGGCAACATGTTACGATACTCGTAGTATAAAGTAGGAGTAGAAATTCTTAGTTGACTGACACACGATTTTGTCGACTAATCGATCAGTTGATTTGACCGACACGTCTTTAAAACCGAGTTTCTCCACAAAGAATCAGGCAAAAGCACCACTTTAAATCCTGTGTTTACCAGAGATGAGCTCGTTAGTGTCTTGGAAAAAAGTCATTCAGCGTAGAAAAAATGACTAATCGACTAAATAAATCTTAGTCAAACCAAAACGACCGTTTAGCCGACTACTCGACTAAGACGAGTCAAGAAAGTGCAATCAGAACAGTCCCCGTAACATCCAACATCATAGCACTACTGTGTGTACATGTAAACTATTCATTAAAAATCGATGGTGCTTTTGACAGTTGATACAGTATCACAAAACATAATATCGTGATACTCGAGTGTGTGGATATTCTCCCCCCCCCTGAGTGTGCAGACTAATGGCTCTTTAGCAGCTTTTTTTTATTGTCTCCCTGGTAGCTGTTGTTGTGCCTAATGATCATTGTTCTTCCCAGAGCCCAGTGTCTGGTTAAATAATTAAGAGTTGGATATTGTTTTGTCTTATTCCAGCATTACTCAAAATGTTGGCATATTTAGTGAAAAAAATCGTACATTTTTTCGTCGGGGTCAAGGTGTAAAGCATCATTTTAATTCCCCTATTTTGTGGTAGGTGATCAAAAAAACTGCAAGATACTGTCTGTCTGTCTGTCTCTCTCTGTCTCTCTGTCTGTCTCTCTGTCTCTCTGTCTGTCTCTCTGTCTCTCTGTCTGTCTCTCCCTCTGTCTGTCTCTCTCTGTCTGTCTCTCTCTGTCTCTCTCTGTCTGTCTGTCTCTCTCTGTCTCTCTGTCTGTCTGTCTCTCTCTCTCTCTCTGTCTGTCTGTCTCTCTGTCTGTCTGTCTGTCTCTCTCTCTCTCTGTCTGTCTGTCTGTGCGCACTGATTACCAGTTTAACAGTACGTTCTGTATGTGTCGTACTAACGCTCCTTCCTCTCCCTCCCTCGTCTTCCCTCCTCTCCTCCTTGACCAGGGAGCACCACAGCCTCTCCACCACACGACCCATACAGCAGTACAACGAGGACCTGGACAATTTCCGCAACAACAGCAAGCTGGCCAGTGCCCATGAGCACCCTTACGCCCTCCCGCCGGATCACCCCGACCACATCAACAACCTGCTGAACTGCCGTGACGCCGACACCCACACCCTGCTCCACAGCATGGACAGCCTGATCCTGACCAGCATGGCCAAACCGGAGTACACAAAGATAGACATGCCACCTGTTTACCCATACCCCTCCACCAACGCCATCCTGCAAGGTGAGCATCTGCGGGGATTAGTCATGCGTCAACGAGGGGATACGTATATAAATAGCGTGTCAGAAATCCCTTGACATTATGGAAGTAGAGTATTGCCTGCATACAAATAATGACTAGAATCTCTCTAGACCTTCATCATTTTAGGCAGAGACTCAGTCCCACCCTGTGGTCATGTCTTACTCAGCACTACATTTACACATTTTCCAAATTTGGAGTCTAAGTCTGGTATATTTTTTCCATTGTCGAGTACTAATCATATGAAAGATTGGCATCTCAATCCACGTAGATATGCTCTTTTGGTAAAAACCCACAGTTACTAATCAAATAAATCAGAAAAAATGTTAAAACTGAGTAACAAATTGCAATTGTCGTTGCTGAGGTGAGCATGTTTTAAACTCAAGGAATATTGTCTTCTACAGTCGTGCAGAGTTTGCAGCTCAATACTGTCTTGATTAATGTTCTCCATAGTATCTGACTAGAGGAGCGATTTAGGATCGCATTTCTATAAAGTTAGGAGGACATTTCAATAGACAGATGATCAAATGTGATGCAGTACAGATCAAGATATGATGACTTTTAGTTCCAAGTGCTGTTCACCGCCGGCTGTGGCTCAGGGGATGAAGCGTGTTGTCCACTAAGCGCTTTGATCCGCGGCTCCTCCGTCTGTCCTCGGGCAAGATACTAAACCCCAAATGTATCCCGAAATAGTTTTGTGTGAGCGTGTTGAGCATCTTCAGTGTATTAATGTGTGTGTGAATGGGTCTTTCAATGGATGATGGATGGATACCTGATTGGTAAATGTCCATCAGTCAAAGACACATGGACGGACGGCGTCACTCCAGTCATTTCCTCACTTTACTAAGCTCCTCCAGGAGCCGCTGCCGACTCCTACAACTGGTTTCGCACACGGAGTAACAATCTCCATGAAGAGTAAATGAACTTTGGCATGTGAAATTGGTGGCATGGCCCTTTTTAAAGTCGTCACTTTCCTGCCTAACACTGTTGTGAATCCAGTCTCATTCAGTTCTGTTCTCACAACGATGCCGGCGGATGTGTTTCATGTGTTCACTGTCTGGCTCCGCTGAAGCTCTGACCTCTTTCTGTCTCTCTGTCTGTCCGTTCCTCTTCCTCTGTTTTCTCTCTTCGCTTTGCTCAGTGAACAAGAACGCCAACACCGACCAGAAGAAGAGCGAGGAGAAGAAGGAGGAGGAGGACGAGGGAGGAGACGAAGACGGCCCCAAACCCATGCCTCCCTTCAGCTCCTGCTTCATAATGTCCACCACCAACCCGTGAGTATTCGAGTGAATGTGAAAAAGTTTCTCTCCGGGCCGAGAAATGTTTCAACGCTTTGTTTTGTGTGAACGCGTCCGTGTGTTTCGCACCAGGTTTCGGAAGTGCTGTCACTACATACTGACTCTGAAGTATTTTGAGTTCAGCATCCTGTCCGTCATCGCCATGAGCAGCATCGCCCTCGCCGCAGAGGACCCCGTCTGGCCTGAATCACCACGAAACAATGTGAGACATCGCTGCCTGTGTGTCTCTGTCCACCTGTGAATGTGTGTGCGTCTGCAGAGGATACTTTTTAAAAAGTCAAATGTCTCCCGTGGATATAAAGATGAGCAAAATCTAGTGCGGAGGTCGGTTTAGGATCAGCCCGTGGTCTTAAAGTACAATGAAAGGGTTAATAATGGTAAATAATCATCATGAATAAAAAAATAAATGCCAATTATTCAGCTTATGTATGAAATGTTATGTTTTGCACCACCACTTAAATATATTTAATATAAACATAGTAGGATAAAATAAAATGAAAAAATAAAAGCACGTACAAAAAAAAAATCAAGAAACATAAATGTAGAATAGAAGAAATTTACTATAAAAATAAGGAAAAATACTATAAAACTTATAGCATATAAGCATATAACATATCTGAATTAAAATGAAAGCTATGTAGAATTAAATTACAGTAAAAATATATATTTTTTAAATACTAGCACAGTTTTCTTAGTGATTAAAAGTATTTTTTTGTCACATTTCTTCCTGACGTCCAGTGGCCGTCACTGCTCATCCTGAGGATCATTTTACCAAGGAAAAAAATGACAAATAGATATTGTGCAGTTTGAAAACATAAAATGAAAGAAGGATTAAGATTAGGATTAGGCTCCGGTTGGCATCTCATTGTTTGTCTCTTTCTATCTCTTTGTTAATCTCTCCTGCTGTGTTTCTCTCTGATTTATCTCTGGTATGATGAGTACGTCTCATGTGTTGTGTTGCTCTGCAGGTGCTGCGTTATTTTGACTACGTTTTCACAGGCGTCTTCACGTTTGAAATGTTGATCAAGGTAACAAAGTATCACTGTGTGTGTGTGTGTGTGTGTGTGTGTGTGTGAGAAAGAGAGAGAATGTATTGACTTTTTTGAATGCTTTTGTTTTGCATAATGGTATGATAGTGATGTTTTTTTTTGCGTTTTTATGTGTATGTTAATATTAATGTTTGTGTGCCTTTGAGTGTATGTGTGCTGTGTGTCTGTGTGTGTTATTTAAGTTAGTATATGTGTGTCGATTAGGGTTGGGTGATGTGTAAACATTTTACCACCACCAGCCCAACAACGGCCAATTGTGAAAATTTAGACATTAAATTCAAATTCGACAGAATCTAAATAAATCTCACCAAACACGTCTTGGTTCGTCTTCCCACTGTTCAAATTAAACACTTAATTCACAGAGTAAGATGTGAAAAATATGCCGGCACAACAGTTTCCCCCGCTGTCTCTCTCCCTGCCGAGCAGAAGGAGTCGGAACAATAAATTAGCAACTTAAAATACCCAAAAAGCGGCCCAAAAAAAACCGGCAGTAGCCAATATATTGGTCCAATCGCCCAACCCTGGTGTCTGTGTGTGTCTGTGTGTGTCTGTGTGTGTCTGTGTGTGTGTCTGTGTGTGTCTGTGTGTGTCTGTGTGTGTCTGTGTGTGTCTGTATGTGTCTGTGTGTGTCTGTGTGTGTCTGTGTGTGTCAGTGTGTGTCTGTGTGTGTATTTGTGTGTTGTACTCAGTGTGCTCTGTGTCTTCCAGATGGTGGTGCTGGGCTTGTTTCTCCACCAGGGCTCCTACTTCCGCGACTTGTGGAACATTCTGGACTTTATAGTGGTTAGTGGTGCTCTGGTGGCCTTCGCCTTCACGTAAGTTCCCCACCCCCACCCTCCTCTTCATCATCTCCATCACCCCTAACCCACACACACACACATTCCACCATCCACAGAAAGACCCTCGTCGCCCAGCCTTGTGCGTCAGATACACCAGGCAGCGCTGATCTTTCTCTCCTGTTATCTCAGCCATGTCCTTCCATGACTCTCTACTCTGTCTGTCTTTCTCTCACACTGTCCCTGTTTATCCTTTGTCTTTAAACTCTCCTTTTTTCTTTTATTGCTTTCTCCCTTCTTCTTTTTCCACTTTCTCTCTCTGCTCTCGCCTTCCTTGATCTTTTCTTCTCGTTTCCCGTCTGTCTTGGTCCTCTCTTTCTTTCTTGAACTATTTTCTGTAGTCTTGTCATTGTCTCTTTATGTCCCTCCCTCCTTCAGTCGACCCTTTTCTCCATTTCCACATCCATCTCCTCATTGGTCTTCACCACGTGGCATCGTATCAGCAGGTCTTTCTCTACGTTTCATTGCCACCTTCATCTGGACAACCACCCGTGATCCTAACTAAATCATTTTCCTAACACTGTGGATGATCATCACCCCTGACCTACACTCTAAAAAATAAAAAAAAGGCTTCTTAAAACAATTTTTCTTGTTGCTGCAATCTTTGGGAACCTCAGAGTGTACCCTGAGGTTCTCCTTTGAATCCGTTACCACAGTACTTTCAGAAACGTCTTAACTTTTTGTATAATTCCTCAGTAGTTTCAAGTGAGGAACCCTAAAGTACTGAAAGTGAAAAACATTTTTAGAGTGTAGTTGCACTGTCCTCACCCCCCATAAACCCCAAACCTTGCCTGAAACAATCACTTCAGTCCCAAACATCATTCCCTTTTACTGTCTGACCGAATACAATATAAAACACCACCTACTCCTTCTCAACATTTTCTTTTTCCCAATTTTCCTTGCTCCTGTTCCCTTGTGTCACCTATTTGCCAATCCATGCCGCACTGATATGTCCACTTACCAGGCCGTGAGTCATCCCTTCCTCTTTTCTTGCATCTAACGCCATAACTTTGATTCCCCAAACCTTTGCCTCCCAACACTCACCCTCCAGGCCCTTCACAGCTTTGGTTCCTGCTAATGCTTTCCCCTCCTTCCAGATAGCTTTCAACCCCCTCTTTCATAAGACCCCCTCCTCCTATCTATCATTACATTCTGCGCGTCTATCAGATTTCCCCGCCTCATCCGTCTTACACCCCTCGTATTCCTAACATACAGCAAGGAGAGTGAGAGAACAAGGGAATGTAGAATCGCTCTCAGTGCTCCAAACACTCTCAACGCTACATTTCTGCTTCAGCAAACAGAAAGTGGAGTTTTACTTGCTTCAACATTTGGTTGCATTTCTATTTTGGCTACATGTTGTCAACTTGCTCCAACTCCAAGCGGATCATGCAGAATTCATACCTCATGGTCAGTCCTATTCTTCCACTGTCTTCATAAAACCAGAGGATACTTAGGAGGAGAACAGGACTAAGGGACTAGCCAAGCTCGCGGCACAATGAGGCTGTAGCAGAGCCAGAGCTGCCAACTCCTGCTCTGTTGACACTTTTCACAGGCTCTCACACCACACGTCCATTTTCTCACGCAATGAAAAACTAATTTCTAACACACTGCCAGCACACAGGCAGACAGAGAGAGCAGCACAGCAGCAACATATACAGTACATACCATATACAAGTTAAAGTAGTTTCACTATTGTAATACATTGAAAATGTCCTCAATTTAAAACTCTTAATTAAATGAATCAATGTTTTCCTTCAGAGGTTTTGCTGAAACTGACATTGGCGTCGTGTTCACCCTGATTATGACCGTATCAAATTTGATATTATTTCACTGTCTCGCTCCAAACTGAATTGAGAGGTTAGCAGCCTTGACTGGAGCTAAAAGGCAACTCTAACATGCTCACAGGCACAACATGAACATGCTAATGGTGCCACCATGTTAACACGCTAACAACAAGCAGACATTTACTGTAAGAAAGGTCAAAAGTCCATTGGTGCTTAGCCTCCTTATATGTGAACTTATAAGCACCATAAAGGACTTCAAAATATTTCATCGAAGGGTTAAAGCAGGACGCAGATTTACTTAAATGTAATAAATGAAAGCAGAAAGAGTTCCTCGTTGCACCTCACCAGAACCCGTTGTTGTACATTCTCGCCGTGAGTCCCCGTGCTGTATGTTGGGAACAAGTATCACCCATCGCTCACTAGCTTGGCGTTATCCCCACCCAACCCCAGCCTCCACCCTTGTCTGAATATAACCCCTATAGTCCGTAATTAACCCTTCTGCCCTTTCAAACTCCACCACACACACCTTTCAAACCCACCTGTCCAACAACCATCAAAGCCAACATCCTGCCTCCCACTCAACCCCACCTCTACCTTCCGCCTCTTCATCCTCCCCCGTCCTCCGGGCTGGAGGTCCCAGGCGGTCAGTCCGTGGGGGTGAGGGCACCCCAGACACCTTTAACCCTTTAAGTGCCCAGGCTCTCTGTTCTCCACGGGAAGAACACCACCGTGGCTCACCGCCTCGTCCCCCTCTCTCTCTCTCTTACCCACACACACTCAAACACAAACACACGTACTCATCCGTCGCTCTGACCATGTTAACGTACCCGGAGGCTCAGGTATTTAACTCTCCTTCCTCTGCACGACCCGGGGAAGTCAGACTGAACGTGGGAGGGAAGGAGGGAGGCATGCTGGGGCAGGGTGTGGTTGGTGGAATGATTTGTTCTTATGCTGAGGCAGTATATAGATAAATACATATGAATTAAATATGTATGATATATGCAGCTGGAGGGGCTGAATGTGTGTTTGTCTTTGAGAAAAAGAACCAGAAGATTGAGTGAGAGAAAGAAGCTTGTGTGTGCATCCTCCTCAGCTCTGTGGATGTCCAGTGCATGTCTGCCTTGGTGACTGCATGAACCTGAACACAACCTGTGATGCGGTACACGGCATCACTCAGAACTATGTCAATGATGTTCGGAGTCAGTCACAGGCAAAGAATGTGCTTAAATATGTCCTGTGAATCTTAGAGCTAATAGCTACTGTCAAAGTGTGTTTTAGATTGAATGCAAAGCAACTTTTAGAGGTGGCGTCATTTCTTAAAAAGTAAATGATAATACATTACTGACACACATAGAGGCAGATTTCTTTAAGGTGGCATGAACAGAGTTGTTTAGAGTTATTCAAATGTTCTGAATGTCAAAAGACCAAAACAAATAATGTGTTAGTCAATTTTTCAATACTTTCTGATATCCCTACGCTGCCTTTGGCACTCAAACAAAACGTGTCACAAATGTATAGTTACATTTTTAAAGAAGTCATTTTCTAAAACAAGCAGGCCACTGTAGTTTTTAACAGACTTTACTCAAACATGAGTAAATATTGCATTTGTTGGGAACTATTTTCAGTCCTAAATTATTACACTTTTGTTGTGCAACTGAGCTCTTACAGCAGATTTGACGGTCTATAGAGGGCGTGGAATCCTGTGAAGATTGTAAAGCCCCTTGAGGCAAATATGTGATTTGTTATATTGGGCTATGTAATTAATATTGACTTGACTTGACTCAATATAAATTATAGTGCCCATGTTCATTATAATAAAGGAACATCTTGCCTAGTGCAACTGTAGGCTAGTAGAATCAATTCATTATTGGCTTTGGTCTTTTGATGGGATGTATCCTATCCTTTGAATTGGGTAAAAAAACTTTACTTTATTTGACTTTAATTAAATGTGCAGAGATAAGAAGCAAGGGTAAGAAACTGTACATTTTACTAGCGAGGGACAGGTGAAATCTAATCCAATAGGACTATGATGCTCATGGACGCAGCGCCACCTCTGCCACTCCTCACACTGTGGACCAAGGCAACCCTTGTGAAATGAGTGGATTTACACTATTTCAGCTCTTGATCGCTTTATTTTCTCACATTACAGGTCAATCTTTTTTCCCGCCTGTTCTCAGAGAAGTTTTAATGATTTCACTTCGCAATCAGTCTGAACACACGACACCTCTGTTTTTAATAGCAAATATATGTTATAGTCGTGTTCTGAATGTCATTGTCACTATAAGTTCACACTGTCGGCAACCAGAAACCTCAGCCAATGTTAACAAAGGGTTGACATGGGGCTTTCTGGATAATCTACTTTGTCCAATCATCGTGTATAACCAGTATATGTCCTCCATAAAAATACGCAAACGCATATTAGCTACTGGACAGTATTAAAACAATGTGGTTGCTCGCAGTCTGAATGCAGAGTGAACAGTGTTCAAGGAAACCAACAGCAGCAAAAGTAAATCAAGCAGCAAGCAGGATGGGGAAGGTGCACATACAAGTTTTTTAAGGTGAAGCTTTCAGGAGACAGGTGATATGAATTTAAAGTGATATATTACTTTGGTTAAACATTTCACACCTGTGTTGAAGTTCCACAGTGGTGAACCTTCACTATTACAGATCTACTAATAACACCAGGCGCCAGTTGCATAAAAATAGACCGAGTCTTTGTCTTAAATCAGAGGTTTTCAACAGGGGGTTGCGAAATTTTTGGTTGATTAAACAATTTTTTTTTTTTCACAAATTTACATGAAAATAATAACCTGTGTATTAATTGAATAGCTTAGTATTGAACGCACAATAACAGGGTAGCTATGTTTATACACGGCACTCGGCCCAGTTTAAAATAAAACACTATTTTATACAATATATACAGTATAGTAGGGGTCCTTGCTCCATCTCTCAGTTTGGGGGTCCTTGCCCTGGAAAACGTTGAAGACCCCTGACCTAAAGTTTTAAAAAATATCTTATCATAAAAACCTTCGATTGTCGAAAAATTACCTCAATATTTAAAAAATCTTTTGATTTTGAAAAAATAACCTAATTTTCAAAAATAACTTTGATTTTCCAAAAATGACCTTAATTTTCAAAAAAACCTTCCATTTTGAGAAAATGACTTTAATTTTATAAAAATCTTTCGATTTTGAAAAATGACCTATTTTGAAAAAATCCATAAATTTTGAAAAAATGAACCTAATTTTTATTTTATTTTTTATTTTGAAAAAATTACCTGAACTTTTTATAAAAACATCAAAAAATGGCTTGAATTTTCAAAAGAAACTTCCATTTTGGAAAAATGACCCAACTTTCAAATTAAACTTTCGATTTTTGAAAAAGAGAAAATAAAATCTTTCGATTTTGAAAAATGTACCTAAAATTTAAAAAAATTCTTCAACTTTCAAGAAAATGTTTGCTTTTCAAAAAATCATCTCAATTTTCAAAAAAACCTATGATCTTTGAAAAAATTACCTTAATTTTCTAAAAACCTTCGATTAATGAAAAAAGACCAAGTTTCAAAAAACTTTTGATTTTCGAAAAAATTACCTTAATTTTCAAAAAAAACCTTCGCTTTTGAAAAAATGACCACAATTTTCATAAAAACCTTTGATTATAGAAAGATGACCTCAACTTTCAAAAAACCTTTGACTTTCGAAAAAATGACCTTAATTAAAAAAAAACTTCAAACTTCCTCAACTTTCATAAAAATTATCGAAGATTTGCTTCAATTTTCAAAAAAACCTTACATTTCAAAAAAAAGACTTTAATTTTATAAAAACCTTCGACTTTGAAAAAAATCACCTCAACTTCCTAAAAAACCTTCAATTTTGAAAAAATTATTTTAGTTTTATAAAAAAAATTTGATTTCAAAAATGACCTCAATTGTCAAAAAATGTATCGATTCCATCGAAAAATGGCTTCATTTAAAAAAAAAAAAACCTTCCATTTAAAAAAAAAAAAAAAATACATTTTGAAAAAAAGACCTCAACATTGAAAAAATTCTTTGATTATGAAAAAATTCTCTGTTTTCAAAAAAACCTCGATTTTGAAAAAAGACCTCAACAGGTTGTTGCCATAGCAACAAAACTCTCACCTCAGGCTTAGCCAGGGGGAGAGGAGGCTAACTTTCCTACCTCAAATTAAATCTCTTAGTCTTAATATTTCTGACATGCTTTGTTAAACTCGTCTAAGTGACAATCAAAGACCAGTCCAAGGCCATGACTGGTTTTAAACTAAGTTTATGCAACTGGCCCCAGTACCAATAACTGAAAACAAGAAGAAATTGAAATAATCATCCAATACTCACATTACTTAAAAAAAAAAAAAAAAATTTTACATGAATGTGATTTTTCACATAACCATAGTAAAATTCTGAAATTAAAAACACCAGATCAGCACCAGCCAGAGGTTCCTAGAAAGATGCATATTAATGGTGGACATATCCTGAACTCCATAAAGACACAGCAAAACGTGAAATTGTTCAATCAAAGTTAAATATCACCAACTGCACAAAACAGCAACAGCAAAACAAGTTGAAAATCCCTCCACTGCTGCACCCTCCACAGCATGACTCCCTGCCAAAATAAGGATGCCTCCTCCCCTCCTTACCTTCCTTTCACCTCTCTCCTCCCCTCCCGCTCACTTTGTTAATCGCCCTCTCCGTTCCCTTTCAGGATACTCTCCTATCATTGCCCCCTCACCTTTGCCTCCTCTCTCCACCCTTCCTCCCTCTCCACCATCTCTCCTCCTTTGCCTCCTCGCTCCCACCATCTGCTCCAGGGCTGAGCTACAGTACAGTTTTGCTTAAAAGGGGCGAAGTCTTCACACACACCTTTTGAAATTCACCTTTGAAATTTCACTTTGACGCATGACATTGTTTCAAAGCAGGTGCATCACAGAACCATTGTACGGAGAGGAATCTTAGCATCGTCAGAGTGCAATGGCATTTTCTTTTCTTTTTTACGGGTTTTAAACAAAACAACTGCGCTTCTGGCACCCTTCATCCTCAAAATAATTGCTGAATGAAACACTGACTGAGAACTGCATGCAGTCGCAGTACTCTGTGAGAATGCCTTTTCTTTCTATTGACGGTGTGCGTGTATGGGGCAATACACACAAATCCTGGTTTCTTGAGTCTCCACTCATGATGGCTGTCCTGAGTGTATGTGCTCTGACATGTCAAGAAAACCTGGAACCGGCCACTTGTAGAGATTTAATGCTTTTTTTCTTCCCCTGTGCAGATGTGCATGCAAAAGAGCTTTGATAAAATCCCACTAGATGATTGCAGATCTAATGAGGGCAATTTGTGCTGTAGGCTCCGTCTAATTGATCATTATGGTGTGATAAGATAAGAATCGGTGTAAATGGATGCAGCAATCGAGTTTCCTCTTCCGACCGTGAAGGTAATTCTTCATAGGAGTGGTAGCGCAGCAGAAGACAGCCGGGAGGGTTTGCACATCCAGAGTCTCAGGCCGGGGGCCAGATTCACAGCAGTGAACTTACTGTAGATCTGAAGAAGTTAGCGCAGACGACACGTGTTTGTTCAAGATGATTAAGTGCAGTTCTGATGGAATCAAAGGGACATCCTCGAAGGTTTTAATGCAAGGGAAAGGAACGCTCAAGCAGTTCATATCAAACATAATTATAATTAACTGATATTTGCCCTTTTTTGGATTATATAAATAAAGAGTTTTCTCGTTAAGTATTTTACCCATAACTCTCTATCGATGCACCTTATCTGTGGCAGTGTGACCTATATGACCCTATATAAGAGGGTCGTAAGGCCTTCTGGATTTTAAATATACAGTTGGCCTATAATATAACTAAATAACATTTTTATTTTTAAAGTTTGGATTCCTATTTAAGATATAAAGAAAAACAATAAAGGCAGAATGAAGACCTGAACGCAGGCTGATATATTCCCTCTCACACAACAGCACAACAAGTGTCAGGGAGAAGACTAGTAATTATATATGACTGTTGAAAGTAAAGTAAAAAATATACATAATACAGACAGAAAGTTGTCTTAAAAGTTCCTAAAAATAAGTGGAAAACTGATCTGATGCCATATTCACAGGAAATATTCCGCTCAAAATTCATCAAAATCTCACGTTTTACACGAACTTCCTGCAGTTATTGCGTTCGCTACTTGAGTTAACGTTATTGTTATTGTTATGCATTGAATATAATATGAACTATCCATGAAATTTGTCACTTCGTCAGGAGTCGTCAGTTTCCTCAATGACAGGAAAAAGAAGAATTGTTGCGCTGCCAATGTGCTACGTCTAAAAACTGCAAATGCTTCTGGGTTTTTTTTGGGGTCTAAAAATAGACTGACGACATTAAAATGCAAGATGCAAAAAAATAAACCGACTCAATGTACAATAGCTTTTATTTTTATGATCATAAATGCCGTTATACAATATGTAGAACTTATCTCATAACAAATGTAGGACAGATATGTAGACTTCCCATCCAGTCGTCATGGAGACAAGAGATGGGTTTGGGAGGGGGAGGTTGAATGAGAGGGAGTGATGTGTGTGTACAGTATTATACAGTAGTGTTAGTGGGGGGGGGGGGGGCAGGTATAGCCCTCTTGCTGTCCTTCCTTCTTTGTCTGTCTCTCATATGGATGTATTTTTCCCCTGTTTCTACCAAACCCCCTCTCTCTTGTCTTGTCTTTGTCGGTCTTTATCAATGTGTGTCTTTGTGTGTGTGTCTGTCTTTTCTATGTGTTTTCCCCTCTCCTTCCTTCCCCCTTCCTCCTCCTCCTCCTCCTCTTCTTCTTCTGTCTCTGTCCCTGTCTTTCTTTCTGTCGCTGTCACTGACTCTCGCTGTCTCCACCTTCGATGAAACGCGACAGGAGCAGCACCCGGTAAAGTTCCTCCTCTGTCCTCCTCCTCCACTCTGTCCCCCTGCTCTCCACCACCGGATCAAATTGGCTTCTCTCTCTTTCTTTCTTTGTTCTTCTGGTCGTTCGTACTCATTCTCGCCATATCGTAGTTTGTCTTCTTCTCCACCACCTTAACCACACGCCACAGGAAGTCGTCCAAACACCACAAGTGTTCGTCAATAAGTTGGATTTAAAGGCTTTCATTTGATGCAGGTTGTTGTTTTTTTGTATAGAAGAAAAAAATGATTCTGCTGTTGCAAATGATTAGTGACACATACATTATCAAAGTGATACTCCACTTGCAGTCTATATTTTGGTTATGAAGCAGTAACACAGGCTTAAAAAAGTTGCAACCAAAAAAAGTGAGAAGAGGAAATACACTCCTGGAAGTTCAGGTCAAGTCACATGTCCATGAGTCCATGAGACTTTTGCTCAGCGTCAACCGGCCCAGGCTAATGTCACACCTGCGTTACTGCAGCTGGGAATCAGGCCTGTTGACCTCACTAAATAACGTGTAACGCCAAGTAAACTAGAAGAAGAAGAGTATCCAGACAGACATTTGGTGACACGCTATATTCTTCACATGCTGAACGTTTGGATCAACAGACGAATGTATCCTTGAGCAGTTTGAGAGGTTTCTGTGGACTTTTGTTTCCCTCCACTGTTGGCATCCATTATAGATATGAATCCAAGCATTGGCTCAATAAAGGAGGAGAATAAAGAAGCCTTTTACAGCCACCTTGTAGTCCAACCTGTGTTCAGTGTTTCATAGTCAGAACGTAGACTTTGATTGTGTGGAGTATCACCTTAAGGAACCAGGCAAACGTCTGTTTATCAGGGGTGACAGAGTGCTAAAACACTAACAATATTCATACATCAATCGTGAGACTCGAAGAGCTGCTGCCCTTATTATTATGCTAGTGTGTGTGTGTGTGTGCGTGTGAGTCCTTGTATGTGTGTGTGTGCACGTAGGGATGTTTTTAAGTCCTAACACCTCTGGCCTTACTGGGCTTTACTCTAATACTCTCAGGCTGCTCTGATAGAGAGACTTCAGTCCTACTCAACTCCAAAGAAGGAAGGCCTATTGATTATCGATTGAGTCGCACTCTCGTACACACACACACACACACAAACCATGCATACACGTAGAACTTCCAAGGCTCAGACTCAATCAATCAGCCTTGAATTGAATTGTCTTACGTTTTTCTGCCACGGGAACTGAGTTCATAGTTAAAGAGCGAGCCTTGATGGACGACCTCTCTCCGGCTCGGGCTTGGCCGGCGCCCAGAAGCCTCCTGCCTTTTCCCTTTAAAAAAAAAAACAAAATGGCCCATCCACTCACAGTAAAGATCTATTTACTCCCCTGACACCAGCATTTTTTTCCTCACTGATGTTGGTTTATGGGCGTACAAATCATAAGCAGAATGTTCAGTTATGTGGTTCGCGAGCGCATTAAAACGCACGACGGGAGTTTGTCTCTCGGCCCTAAACCGTGACCTCCGGCCGCTCTCGTGGCACGTTTGACGCCCTCGGTGCAACGTGGTTGTTTGTGTCACGACATGTGATGTGGTGTTCTGCGAGCGACATCACATGTCCCAGGAGT
Source organism: Bovichtus variegatus (assembly GCA_943593645.1). NCBI lineage: Eukaryota > Metazoa > Chordata > Actinopteri > Perciformes > Bovichtidae > Bovichtus > Bovichtus variegatus. The sequence continues at coordinate 164,355 of CALSCE010004105.1, forward strand.
CTCACATAGCCTCCTTTTCCTTTCCTTGTCTCCTTCGATTCAGGTTACAGGCCTGACCCGAGGAACAAATGCAAAAAAAAAGATTATAATTTTCTGAAATCTGGATTTAAATGAAAGGAAGCTATGTGAAACATATCAGAGTCCGCTCATCTAGTGTTTCCAAATCCAGGATCATATCAACATAATCCTAGCCATGTAGTACTTAAAGTTCACGCTTCATGTTTCCACATCTAAAACTCCCATTTGTTTTCCGAAGAACCGAACAGCGTGTTTCACTGAAAAAGAAAGAAAGAGGTTTGGCTGGGCACTCTGCCGGGAGATGCCTGTCGATATGGAATGAGTGAATGTCTATTGTATCATGGTGTGGATTATAGCAAATAATCAGGATGATGCTTCATGATGTCCAACCATGTGACGTGCGCTCAAACGTTTCTTTTCTCTGCAGAAGAAGAGACTGTAAGAGCTTTGATTGTCCTCACTGATGCCCTGTAGTTTGTTTGTTTTATACACGACTACTGCAAGCGCCATATCATGTGTTTCTTTCACTTAGATCGTAACTGCAGAGGTTATGTTTAAGATGAATGTAACTCATAATGTCGGAGGGTGCGGTAAGAGCCCTGTGTGATTGTTCCATCTCGTCACTGCTCCTCTCTGCTCTCCAAAGTCTCTCTGACATTGTTCTTGTGCTTTGGCTGAACTGCAGGGGGAGCAGCAAGGGCAAAGACATCAGTACCATCAAGTCCCTCCGTGTGCTGAGGGTGCTGCGTCCTCTGAAGACCATCAAACGACTCCCCAAGTTAAAGGTACGGCTCTTTACCCAAACTGTCTGTCACCAAACCAACTTCCCGCTTGTACTAAATCGCAGTTTTTCTTTAAATATTCAGCACAGAGAACAAACTAAAGCTATAAGGCTATAATTTTTTATGTTGTTTATTTGCCAAATACTGCACCTTACCTCATTTTGTTGAATATTGCACCTGAACATTGCACCTCACACATACATATATTGTACAAAACATTTTGCACTATTGTACATTTTTGTACATTTGTGCATCTTATACTGTCTCCTACTGTGTATCACACAACAATTTCCCTCGGGATAAATAAAGTTCTATCTTCTCTTATTACTTGACGCAGACGACCCGTATGGATTTGCCCTGGATTCACTATTCTGTGATCTTTAAAGTTAAATCCCTCTCTTGCGTAGTCATAGTTTAATCAGCATACAAATGCATCTCACTGTCTGTTAATATGTCTCCATCTGTGCCTTGCAGGCCGTGTTTGACTGTGTGGTCAACTCTCTGAAGAACGTGCTGAACATCTTGATCGTCTACATGCTCTTCATGTTCATCTTCGCTGTGGTGGCCGTGCAGCTCTTCAAAGGCCGATTCTTCTACTGCACGGACGAATCCAAAGAGTTTGAGCGTGACTGCAGGTCGGTTTGGATACAAACACAAAACTCAAACCATTATGTTCAACGTAGCCGCGTCACAGTTATTCCGGCAGCACAGGGACAAGAATAATTCCCAGTATTACAAGTTAGTATCCTCAGTGTCCATATCAAGAATAAATTGTTTCTCACTCGGTAACAAAAGCATTCTTTGATCTAATATTTCAATATTTTCTGATTTGTACCATCTGTACCAAGTGCTTCTAATTTCTTAAGAGAAAAGATTGTATGTTGGTGCAGTATGGTCGTCTCAAAGTACCATAATTACCAGGTTTCATTACCTCATATTGCCTTAGGCACTCGTAGAGAACACACAGTGACTTGCTGTGCGGAAAGTTTGAACTTCTCTTCGTGAGAAAAATCTAAATCACTTTGGTCAGTTGTGCAGATGCTGTGCAGATGCTGCCACCTAGAGGAATATGTTGGTCATTTTACTGAATAATGTTATTTAATGATCAGAAGACTTCAGCAACCACAACCCTGACTTAACTTAACATAACTTATGTCGATAGAAGTGTAGGGTGCATGGTCGTCCTGGGTCCTTCTGCTCCATTTCTGACTGTTTCTACTGATTGATCTTCATATTGTTGTTTTTATAAACCCTGTGTGTGTTCTCTCAGGGGCGAGTACTTGGTGTATGAAAGAGAAGAGGTTAAAGCTCAGAAGCGGGAGTGGAAGAAGTACGATTTCCACTACGACAACGTGGCTTGGGCCCTGCTCACCCTCTTCACTGTCTCCACTGGAGAGGGGTGGCCGCAGTGAGTGGGATGCACACACACACACACACACACACACACACACGCATCTCTAAACTTCACAAAACACTCTCCAGTTAGAAATCCTACCCACAACTACTCATTACTGGGGCTGCATACAAGTGTGTAACTATTTGTTGTGATTGTTTTGGTCGAGATGTTTTAACCCTCTGAACGCTACAACCGGGTTTGAAAAAGCTTTTTTTTTTTCTTTAAAGAATCGCTAAAATTACACCAGATATCACAGCAAGAAACTGTAAAAACAGAAACTAGCGACGGTCCTTGAACAAATCATTTGTAATGAACGCTTTAGAAAAATATAACAATCTAGGTTTCAAGTAGTGATTGATAGTGATGAGTTATACACGTCTCATTTAAAAGGTTTTTCACTCACCAGATCCTGTAAAAGCAGGAATGAATCAGCTGAGACCAACAGCCACAGACAGAAAAAGAAAAAGACTCTCGTGTGCACACATGTTCCATGCATAGATGCCTTTATTTTATTCAAATTTTTGTAAAACAAATTATTAAAGAGATTCCACCAGCATTTATTTATTTATTTTGTATGATATGAATTATTTACAGTGTTACTGCACAAAAGACATTTTTGAGTTCTCTCTACTTCTAGCCATGATTGTGCTGTTTCCATAGAGGTGCAGGACTTATTTATTCCAGAGGGTTAATATAAAACACTCAAGGGAATCAAAGTAATGTTGTCTCGTAAAATAAAATATAAGATTTGATTATGATTGCAATATCTAGAAATATATAATGAAAGACGTTGATTTAAACCATAAATGTGAAGCTGAACAAACAAGTTTTGGATTAACGAAATATTAGCTGTAACTCGTTCCTTATTTGGGAATTTCTATATATTTAGTTGTATTATTATTTCATGAAACCAATGTGTCCTTAATATTGATGAACGCATCACTTTCACGCACATTTATTCAAATGTCATGTTATTCAATAGTATAAGTTGTATTATTATAATAAAAATGAAAAATAAAAGGTGCATAATAAATAGTAGATGTATTAATCTGAAAACACACAAAATACACACAAATATTAATAGATTTAAACTGTTGTGACCACAAACTTCCCTGAAACTAATTAAACTTTTGTGTTTCATTCCTCTCCTCTTGCAGGGTGTTAAAGCACTCAGTGGACTCCACCTATGAGAATCAGGGCCCTAGCCCGGGTTATAGGATGGAAATGTCCATCTTTTACGTGGTGTACTTCGTTGTCTTCCCCTTCTTCTTCGTAAACATCTTTGTGGCTCTCATCATCATCACCTTCCAGGAACAGGGGGATAAAATGATGGAGGACTACAGTTTAGAAAAGAATGAGGTGAGGACAGATGCATCCGTCTTCATTTCAAAGCTTCTTAAAGAGTTCAAAACAACAACAAAAGTAATGTAACTAACTCTTCCTCCGCACCCTCTCCTCCTACAGAGAGCATGTATAGATTTCGCCATCAACGCCAGGCCTCTGACTCGCCACATGCCGAAGAATAAACTGAGCTTCCAGTATCGCATGTGGCAGTTTGTGGTGTCTCCGCCCTTCGAGTACAGCATCATGGCTCTAATTGCACTCAATACAATTGTCCTGATGATGAAGGTACAAGTCTCTCAGTGTGTTGTACATGTTGTATATTGTAGCAACACAAACACAGAAAGAAACCTTTAAGGATGTAGTAATGTCAGATTCAGCTTTAACAAGCGCCATCTCTGTTGGGTCTCCAAGAACTCAACACATTCTTAAAGCTGCATTAATCATTCTGTTTATATTAATAATGGATCAAAAGACGATGCATGAAGTGAAAGGTGTTGCTTGTAGCGATGAATTATCATTCTGCAGTGTCCTTCAGCTCTATGAAGCATTTTTGGAACTTTCAGCCCATTGTTTTGGTTTTATAGAATGCAATTTTACTGTTTTAGTTTATTCTCATCAACCCGTTATCAGGCAAAAAACGTTCTTATAAACCCACTGTAGTGTACCTGCCAAGCACAGAACAGCAGACCATCACGGTTAATGACTAGCTGGAGAACATAGTGGAGCATTTAGCTTCTTTAGAGTAGCTGGAGACCAAAACAGAGCTAAAAGAGAGAGAATATTTTACTTACATTGACTCCAAATCAATGCTCATGTTGTTCTGTGACTACTGGCTGTATAACTAGGTGAACTCGTTACACAAATCAACTTTACAAGGCAAAACTTACGTGTGATGTTTAGCTTAGCTTGTGGAATTATGACAAACATAACTGATTATTGCATTTACTTTTACTGGTCTCATTATTCTTTCATCTTTCTTTGTGTCTCTGTAGTTTGACGGTGCATCAAAAACGTACGATGAGGTCCTGAAGAACCTCAACATCGTGTTTACCACCTTCTTCTTCATGGAATCAGTCCTCAAGGTCATCGCTTTTGGCCCTCTGGTAAGGCTGACAAAAAAGATCCACAAACACGCAGCACCTACACACACACACACACACACACACATATTCCTTATCTAGGTTGACCCAGTGTATATGCTTCGGTGTTTCATCCTATTATTCATTTATAAAGCGGGTTATTTTAGTAGACAGAACTGGTGCATGTTCTTCCTGTCCCTGAAAACCTAGAGCATACTGTGTCGCACAGCAGTCACGCTATCAGCCTTCTTTCAGCCTATCTCCACGGTAACAACACCGCCATTGGCCAGGGGCGTGTCCCTTACTGACTGCAGGATGCCATTGGCAGCGTTGGGGAGGCTACCAACTACTTCACAATGGAGGAAGTTGAACCCTTGGGAGAAATGTAGTTTGGTTAACTAAAGCTACTTAGAAAAAGTAGTTCAAACTACTTCGGAAAAAAATTATCAAAGTGACAATGTGTACACGTGATACGAAATTATAAAAAAATATAATACAAAAAGGTCACATACCATTCAAATGAATTTATTTTAAAAAAGTCCCCACTTATTCACAGGTGATACATAAAACATAAAGAAAATATCCCACAAAGGATATTTAACCTACATCGTTTTAGACCGGTTCACTAAAAAAAAATGGACCTTTTGTCTTACTCGTCAGTTTTGGAGCATTGGACTTGAACCTTTTCAGACTGTATGAGCAGCTTCAGCACTGGTCTGCCAGACTAATGCATTGAAAGAAAAACAGGGGGGTTCAATTACAGTACAGAAGCAATGGTAAAATAAATAAATTCAAATAATTTCTTTCCTTTTATGACCCAGAATTGTTTGTAGTTTCAGTAGGTACCTACACAAAAAAATTGCCAAAAAGTAGTGTAACTACTATGCAAATATGAATGTACTTGAAGTACCAGCAAGCTACTGCAAAATGTAGTTAAACTACTAGTTTAATTAAATATAGTTCACTACTCCTTAACACTGGCGATTTGCGACCTTTACCTTCACTTCTCTCTCTTTCCCAACAGAATTTCTTCAGAGATGCCTGGAACATTTTTGATTTTGTCTCCGTCCTTGGAAGCATCACTGACATATTAGTGACAGAACTAGGGGTAAGTGATGTGGAGTGTTTGGATGTGACTTCACGTGATGGTTGAAGCTGAACACTAGTTGATCATTTGTCACATGAAACAGGTTCGGTGGACTCAAAAAGAAAAATCTGCCTTTTTGTCAAAGTCTTTTGATAGATCTTGGTTTTAGTTTCCTTTGTCTGTTCTCAGTAAATATACATTTGAATTGATTTAGAGGAGGCATCTGCAATGCTGCAATATTTACTCAGATCCTTTACTGAAAGTGCAAACAAGCAGAACTTTCACCCACAATCATGATTTGTATTTTAGCTATTATTAACTTTATTTAGTTAATTTTAGAATTGATTTTGGACTGATTTTACCTTAAGTTAGTTTAGGTGAACACCAGTGTCCATCACACCATGTAGACACACACACACACACACACACGCAGGTGGGGCTGAAACGAAAGACTTGCAGTGACAACAATACTCAATACTTTTTTTTTTACAATTTGGATTAAACATGCTAGATATAACGTATAACGTGGTAAATAGTCAGCTGGGAGGTGGATTTTGTTTCCCTTGATTCTAGTCTTGATGCTAAACTTTGCTAACCAGCTACTGTGGTGGTGTAATATTTACCGTACAGACAGGAGAGTGGTATTGATTTTCTAATCCAAAGGACCATCCGCACTATGAATGATAACTATAACAATAACTATAAATATCAGGATGTGCGCATCTACACTGATGAACTGTAATACTCTGTAAGCGGTGGCGCCAAGCGCACGCTGCACGCTCCATCTGTGTCTGAGCCATAAAAAGGACATTGATTATCAGACACGCCATCAGCACCAAAGACCGTCTGGCAGTAGGCCATGTCGCAGCTAAAATTACGTTTTTTTATGTGCTATTTGCAGCGTAATATTATATTCATAAGTTTTGTAATAGCCAAGACTAGAGTAGAACATCTAAAAAGTGTTTCCTAAATGCCATCAATTAGCTTACATAACAGACGTAGTCAGAAACGGTAGATACAACATTTACAAAGC
>CALSCE010004105.1:185648-203409 GCA_943593645.1 Bovichtus variegatus
CCCCCCCCCCCCCCCATTGTCCTTCCTCTCCCGACCCCTCATCATTTTTATTTTCTCTGTTTTCACGTCGTCCGTCTTTGTTTGTTCTGTCTGTCGTGTGTGTGTGTGTGTGTGTGTGTGTGTGTGTGTGTGTGTGTGTGTGTGTGTGTGTGTGTGTGTGTGTGTGTGTGTGTGTGTGTGTGGCCACCCCAGCGGCCGGATCAGTTACACAGACATGTATCAGATGCTAAGACACATGTGTCCGCCGCTAGGCCTCGGGAAGAGGTGTCCCGCCCGGGTCGCCTATAAGGTAGACTCGCCCCCCACCTTACTCCTCCACCCCCCTCAACCACCGCCCCACCTCCTTCTCTCTCCCTCCCTTCTCCCATCATTCTTTTCCTCCCTCCTTTTCCCCCTCCCATCTCCGTCTTTAAACCTCCCCATCGCTGGGGAGGAGAACCTCTCCTCATCTGCTGAAACCTTTCTTCCTCCTCCTCCTCTCCTCCACCTCCCTCCCTCCCTCCCTCCCCCCAGCGGTGTTCTCCTCATTGTCTGTTAGTGGTGGTTGTGGTGGTGGTGAGCGCTGTCCTCTCTTCTCTCTCTCCGACCGCGGGGATGGAGGGATGGGCTTTTGTCGTGAAGTGAAGTGATAGTGGAGTGGTAGTCAATCCTCTTTCTTTTATTTCCTCCCGTCAGGCCGCAGGAGTAAGGGAACGGAGGAGGCTTTGCCAGTCCTTCTGCAACCTGCACGGACGCATGCACACACCGAAGTCATGTCAGAGAAACACAGATAGAGCACAGATCTGACAAAGAATTCCCCTCTTTTTCCATCGCAAATTAAGGAACTTAAAAAGTAAGAAAACTTCCATTGATAGTTTCTGAACGAATGTCTGCATATGTTACTACACTGCACCTTGCAGTATACAGAGATGAGACTTAAAGGAAAAAACTAAAGGTATATATGTAAAAATAAATCCTGACCACATATTCTCATTGTGTGTTACAGGTATTATTATTTGCAATACATTTTAAAAATGACATCCTGTAAATGACGGAAAAAGACCCAAGGACAACCTATCTTGTGGTCATTACTGATATTCTTTGTGTGCATATATATGAAATTAGATACGCACTGTATGGTTTCACAATAAGAAACGTAAATACTTGTGAAAATCTCTAGTGTAAAGGCCCACAAACAAACAACATCCAAGGTGCAACTATTTGCTTACGATGCGGGTACAGAAGGACCGGCAAGGGTGTCTGTCTTCAGTTCTCTGCTTCTCTTATTCCTGTGGATGGCACAATAGTGCACATAAACATGCCCACGTTACTGTGCCACAAGCAAACACACTGGGCATATACAAATAATAATAATTCATAATATATGAGTAGGAAAAGTTCTGGCCCTTCTAGATTTTTGTCTTTTTTTTCAAGGTGCTTCTTTTTGACACCCAAGGAAACGTCGGCGTCTTTGACTTTGTGCCTTCAGACCAACAGGACAAAGATTTGGGTCGAGCATTTTAGCATTTTAGCATTTTAGCATCCGCTGCCTCGTTGTCTTGTTGTCCACTCTTTACCTCCAACTCAACACACTCATACTCTGTCGACGCTCTCTTTCTCTTTCTGATCGGCATCCAGATTCACCCCAGATTAGTTTTGAAAAGAAGACTTATGTTCCTGTAAAGTTTCTGATCATGTTTGTGGTGGGAAGAAGCTCTGAAAAGTCAAATATCCAACTAACAGTGTGAAGTGAGTGTAAAGCTAATCTATATAAGATAACATATATTTGCATCTATATTTCATACCTAATTAAATTCTTACTTGTGTGAAAAACAAACATGGTGTATATTTAATTTCCCCAAAATTGGCTACATCTTAATTTGAATCTTCTTGAAAAGACAAGTTTCGATACTTGGTCTGTACCAAAAACAGTATTGAGGTTGATCCCCGGTCTTAGATGGAAACCTCTTTTCTTACTTGCCTAACTTGCTTGTGCCGTTACTTGCATAACAATATTAACGGCACTTTTCTGTAAACAAGATGACTTTGATCGCATATTGCAAACTCTTTATTGAATCTGGGTGTCAGGTCCCCATTCACTGTCTCTTTCTAGTTTTTCTCACTTTTGTCTTTTTCTTACTTCTTTTCTACTTTATCTGTCTTTTTCTCCCGCTTTGCTCTCCTCTTCATCTTTTACTCATTTTTTGTTGTTCTCTCTTTTTTTCCTACCTGTCAGATTTCTCTCTTTCTCTCAATCTTCTGTCCTTCTGTCCTTCTGCCTCTACGTCCACTTGTCTGTCAGCAATCAGCATCCATCTTCATTTCTTCACAGCATCCCTCTGTCCATCCAAGCCCGCTCTGTCTCTACCTTACCTCTCCTTTCTGTTCTGTCTTCTTTTTCTCTCCAGAATGTCAACCTGTATCGGCAGTGGTCCCCATCACATACTTCAGCCATCAAAGCCCTCCAGTATTCACTGATACAATTTCACAGAAAAAGTCCATTAAAGGACATTTTGAGATCAGAAAGTCCTCACGGTTTCTTGTCAGAACAAAGAGGGGAAGGTCAGACATCTTGAACCTTTTTGTCACTTATCACTCATAATGCTTCGGCAAAGTTCTTGATCTTCCTTTAAGTGGACACAAGGCCTCACCTTTACTGGAAAAAGTAGTTTTGATATCTGTGTATCGCTACTGACCTCTTCTCAGTAAACTTATGTCAGTGTTGTTTCTAGTCCTCGTCTTTATCTCTTGTCTTGTTCCGTAATTTTCAGACTCTCACTTCTCTTTACTATCTATCTACACACACACACACACACACACACACACACACCTCTCTCTGTTTTTTCCAATTGACCCACATTCTCTTGATTCCTCTTTACTCTTTCAGTGTTTTCACGACCCTCTGCTCCCTCCTCATTCTCGCCCTTCCCTTTTTATCTGTAACTACATCTCATGACCAAGCTTAGAGCCGCCTAGTTTAACTCAACTAACTGCTGTCCCTACCATGTGTCCCTTTTGATAGATCCCATCCCCTTACCCTACAGTACTACCATAAAGTCTGGTTGGTCCAAAACAAAAACAGAAAGAACGTCAATCATCTCTTTTTGATCTTCTCTATAATTTTTTCTTCTTTCAGGGAATGCCACAACTCTAATCCTCTAACTTTGACAACCCCTTAAGACACTGCAACCGTTTGGCATTGAGAGAGACCTTGACTTGATATGAAATACTACCATCACCATCCAATTTGACTTTGATTAAGGGAACCATGAATGTAAAAATGTAGAGAACAAAACAATAGGATAAGAAATGAATTTGTCAATCAGTAGGATCAATCCAGTCGGATTGAGGATACTCTCTTTGTGCGAATGCACGGCTACTTGTATTGTGAAAGTGGGTTTTGAGGGAAGTTGGGGGTGTAGTGGGCTGGGTAGATGGGAAGAGTTGGGGCTTAGATAATGGGAGTGAAGTAAAGGCATGTTGCATGCTTTGTGTGTCTGGGTTTGTGGGATGTTTCTATGGGGGTGTTGTGTTGCATGCAATTGTCGCACTCTCTGTCGCATGGCTATGGGCGACATTGAGCCTGCCTGCCGCCTGCAGAGCGCTGTGGATGTTGGCCGATGCCCTCCGTCTGCCGCGCACTTGGCTTTGGGCATGCCTGACACTCGCACACACTCAGGAACACACAAGCATGTACACAACCCCACCGCCATAGTACTGCCGTGCTTGCCATCCTGAGTGCCCAACGCTCATGTTCGTAGGTAAATCCAATGGATGCCAACTGGTCGGGATAGGAACAGCAAGCGGCCCTAGCTGGGCCAGCTTGTTTCGTTCTATCTGCGGGTTTCTCCATTGGTTTTACCTGGTACAGTATAAACTTGTAAAGACAGGGAACCTCCTTACAGGTAGGGGGAGCTCTATAGCAGATGCCTCAGTGAAATTAAACTCCAGCAGTCTCTTGAAAAATAGCAGAATTACACCAGTGATACTGTTATTGTTCTCCAGTCAACCTATTTTGTCTTCAAAGGACTACAATTAAGCGCCCTTAATTGTAGTCTGTGAAAATAGTTTTGTGTAAGTGGGCGGGGATGGATGTTGGGGGTGGAGGGGCGGTGTGGGGTTGGTGTATGTGTACTGTTTTATATATATCTACATGTGTGTAACAACAGAGATGTGTAAATGCACCAATGCATTCACACATTTAGGGAACATGGGCACAGGTTGGGTCGGGGGACATTTAGCCTCCGATTGTTCTTCCTTGTGGTTCTCGGCTCTCACAGTTGCTTAGCAGCAGATTGCCCTCATTGGATAGCTGTGCTGTTTCGTAGAGTATCACTGGAAACACAGGAGATGCAGAGACTCATCTATTCAAGTATCTTTCCTTATGTAAATGCTTTTGCACTTGCAAATGCATGTAATTATAAAATTAACTAAAGCTGTGCGGCAGACTATACACATGGATGTTCAGCAGCCACTTAATAATAGCACACATTTATCAGAGGACTCAAGCGCCTCGAATTGAAATTCACTGACTTGACTTTTTAGGCTACGTTGATCGGATCCATATGTGAAAGAATTATAGTGACACCTAGTCATCCTTGACTTAACTCTAAATTGTTTTAGTCAACATTAAATAAATAAAAAAAACCTGGGAGAATCCAGTCCACCTCTAAATGGCTGTTGTCTATGGAGCTCTCTCAACCGCGCCCCCAACCCCTTACCCCCTCCCCTTCCTGGAGGTTCAGGCACGCCACGTTTTAGCGAGGACACGTCCCTTTCTTATCCTCTCATCCTGACTGGCTCTCCACAGAGGCTGCTGCGCATGGATCTGCCGGTTGCCGATGACAACACGGTGCATTTTAACTCCACCCTCATGGCTCTGATCAGGACGGCACTGGATATAAAGATTGCCAAGGGTACGGCCCCCAAGTACTATCATGCCTTTACTCTATCTGGTTATCGCAGTTACTTTCTTGTCTGACATTCTTGGGTATTCCTTGGTCATTCAGGAGTATGCCTTTTTACCTCTCAATTCCTGTCTGTTTCTCTTTTAAAAAAAATGATCTAGATTATTGTATCAAATATAACAAAACTCTGCCAATTCTGACACTAACAAATAATTGTTTTTGTTTTGGGTGAATGTGTGCACGCATGAATGGCTAAAAACAATTTGTGCCATTTTGCCTTCCTTTATGTCTGTATCTTCTTTGCCCTGTGTTTATGTGTGGATGTATGCGTGTGTGCTGTCAATGTGTACAAATGTTTGATGCGTGTGTGTGTGTGTGTGTGGGCACTCTGGTTTGCCGGGCCACCCAGGTGGTGCAGACAAGCACCAGATGGATGCTGAGCTGAGAAAGGAGATGATGGCTATTTGGCCGAACTTGTCGCAGAAGACACTGGACTTGCTGGTTACACCGCACAAGGGTAAGTTGCAGAAGATGGCGCATAGTGGTGTGTGTGTCTCCGATCACCAACTCACCAAGAGGACAGCTTCTACCAGCCAGTGTCATTCACTGCTTCGCATCTCCTGATCAGGCTAATACAGGATAAACACACATACTGTACATACATATAAAAAACATCTATACAACAATGTAGATTCTGCTTATCCAAACGTCCTTCCAATGCTGTGGCCCAGAGCAACACTTCTCTGGCCAGACTGCCATGAAGTTGGGTTTCAAGAATCATGTTCAGCAGGGGATTTATAATTGATTATAGTGACACCCTGGATTATCATTTAGCATTGACATCAGGTCAAAAAATCCCCTTTGACCAACACTTGATCAATGGCAAGATATGTAAAAAAAAAAATCATAATGTTTGCCGTCAATATTCATTGTCTACAGAGCATGAACCCAAGGAGTTTTGGTTACCTCCTGATCTCTAGTGTCAACATCAAGCCATAGCTATGAAGTACATTATACTATTATATTAATGATGAACCCTTGGTAGAGGGAAGGCATGGCCTTTGCCCTTATGACCATCATCTAAATGACAAAATATCATTTATTTAGCCCCGCTACTGGGAATGCTCTGATAATAGTTGCTATTTGTTTGTTACTGTCACGAACATTGCAGCGTTAGGGAGCTGCCACGTGCTTCCACAGCAACTCTTTTAGTTTCCTCCACCAGCGAGGAACTAACTGCCCCAACCAAACAGTTGGAGTCATTGGTGTAACGACAAAAACACGACCCATCACTGGTTTCCCTCATGAACACAGCAACTTGTGTTTGTTAGAAGGCCTGTCTAAGCCAAAGGTTGTACTGGTAAAATGATGTGTTGTTAGGGGAAAGTAAGTATTACTGAGCCTTGAGGCTATACCATCTACTTACAGGCCACAATATATACTGAATGCCGTATTTACCAGCAACAAGAAGAGATGAGGACCTACTTGAACTGGAGAGCTGTAGGCCCCCCCCTACACGTTATTGTAGGCCCAGTTTAATATGCATGTCAATTTTATACACATGTAGTACATTACAGGTCATTCAGCAGACGCTCTTATCCAGAGCAACTTACAGTGAACTAACTACAGGGACAGTCCCCCGGAGCAACTCGGGGTTAAGTGCCTTGCTCGGGAGCACCTTCTGGTGATCTATTTGAAAGCCTGACGACTAGACCACTAGACTACCACCACCCTGTAGGGGGTCCCTGCTCCGTCTCTCTTCAACTAAAGGAACCTTGCCCTGAAAAACATTAAAGACCCCTGATTTAGGCTAACAAATAGACACAGACAGACAACAAACCAAAGGGTTATCCGTCATTGTCCATCACAAAGGTACGCACAGACACATAGATCCCATTCGAGTGGACACAGTAGCACACACACACAGGCACTGATCTTTCCACCCATTTAGACAGTCCTGGTATCAGGGGGTGCCTACTATAGAAGATCCTCTATAGAAGTCTTTTCACTACAGGAAGAATTGAGCATCTAGATCTAGGCTAATAAGTTTATATAAAAGGATTGTGATGAATGACCAAGATAAATCTGTTTAGAATTTGATTATGCTATGGACATGAGTACAAACCAGTATAATGATGCATGCATAGCAAAAGCATCAAGTTGTTTGGCTAAATGCATGGCATAATGAGGTATACTACACACATAAGTATGAGATATGTGTGGTCCTATCTTATCACACGTATATATACGTTTTAATGCTGGAAGACTTGTAGCCATGCCACTTTGAAAAGGGCACCACTCCTTCAGTTAACTACACAGTTCAGTTATTTGACAACTAAAACAAAGCTCGATATTTTTCTGATTTTAAATGTTTATGTGTTCCATCCAAACTCTGGGGATACATCCAGAGTTTTTAGAAAAAAATTGAGCTCCTGTTTTCCCGGGATCATTTGACTGAGGTGTCCATGTGTTTTCTTAGTGAGGTGGCTACCTGGTCCTCAGCCTTAATATATAAAAAAAAAAAATACACTCAAGGTTTGATACAGTTAGATGATAGTGAAATAATAGGAGAATGCTTATTGATATGGTATAGGTACAGCATCTGCCTGTGAAAAGACTATTGGCCTTGTTGTATTATTGTATTTGTTGGCAGTACACCAGCAAGTGAGCTTAGTTCTGTTTCAGTTGCGGCTTTACAGGAAATGTTTAGTCAATGGTTACCAATTTTGCTTCAAGACAACAAAAGACCATTTTATTTTCTGTTATGAGTATTTTGCCATTTGCACAGCTTGAATGCCTCATCACAGCAACCCAAATTTGGTCATTTCCATTTTTTTCCTGGAGGTAAACCAGGGATCTGCCTGCTGCTCTTGCAGTGTTTAGAAACGCATCTTTAGCAAACCGACAGACCCTTTCCTTTATCTCGCCTTATTGTACATAAAGTTGTACTTAATATAAAGCTTATGGTCTGAAAAACATGTTTGCAGCATGAGCTTGTATACATTTCATACAAAATGTGAATAAAACAGCATCATCAATGCATTAAATGAGCTTAAGCCCTGTGTTGGAAAATGTATTAGCCAATGGGAATGAGCTTTTGTGACCGCAAGGGTGCACACAAGCATGAAAGTATGTTTGCCCACATGTTATAACAAGACCTACAATGAAACATGTAAAAATCCATGTTTATCCCCCTCTGAGTGGGAAAGGGGCAATGACATTAGAACTCCTAATTTTGCTTATTTTGCTCCTCCAACACAGTGTTTGTTGCTTACAATTATTGGTTACCACTGACAAAATATTCTGGGAATTTACCTCCGTGAACTGAAGATTGAAACATCCAAACGTACCAAATTCGAGAACTGAACAATACGTTTAAATTCTTGATTTTGAAGCTCAGGTCTGTGGATTGACACAAAACAGAATTGTCCCAACTGCTGGTGTATGTTCCGCATGTTATTGTGAATGTCAGTGATTTGTGTGTGTCGTCCCCCACTCCCATTCCCCTCACGGCTCAGGGTCCCATCTCACTCGGGTCTAATCTTGCAGGGTAACTTGTCATTTTCTCAGCAGCCACAGACTTGACGGTGGGCAAAATCTACGCTGCCATGATGATCATGGAATACTACCGGCAGAGCAAGACGAAAAAGCTGCAGGCACTGCGAGAGGAACAGGTAGACTCCATCCCAGAGAAATTCCCCGAACGCAAAAAATACCTTTTGCTCTTTCGCCTCTTCCTGGTCCTCTTTTTTGATCCGGCTTCCACTAGCCCTTGGACTGAATATTGTCTTTCTTCTGCCAAATATGGATTCAAAAGCATAAGAACCATGTCTTATACATTTAAATCCTACATAATCTCACAGCTACACTTCCAAACAAACCCCCTCTTTCTCTGGTTTGTTTATCAAAATCTTACCTCCCACTTAGCCTGTGCGGTACCTTTTCATTAGCATGCTACTTGAAAATCTGCGTCCTTTTTCTAGCACCTTGGCCAGCCTTGGACAGCCTTATTCCCTTTATCATGCTTGCTAACAGAGGTATCTTGCTGTGTTACTATCTCTAGCTGGTAAGCAACCTATCCTTTCTCCGATGCTTTTCTGTTTTTTTTTCACCATGGGCTGTTTGCACGTGGTGAGGAGGATTAGGTGTTAAAAAGGTTTATCGATTTACCAACTATGGTTTTCGTTGTTGGTAATGTTCTGAGCAATGATGATGATGATGATACCACATGGCCTTATCTTTTGTTCCCTGTCAGTGCTCTTCCCTTCTTGTCGATGAATGCCTTTGAGATGCACTTGCTCCTGCTGTCTCTGTATTTTGAATTCACACTGCGGACGTGTGGAAACATCTCTCCAGTCATGTAATACCTCCTGTTCGCTCCAGCAGTCAACAGGTTTGGTCAGCACTTGATCCTAAATTTGATACAACAAAGTCCCAATTTGTCAATGGAATGGGAGCAGCCTCGTCCATGTCGACTTAGACATACTTCTGAAAATGGGATTTCCATTTTGTAGAACGAAGGGGTGCACTGGTGGATGGAGAGTATGTTAGTCTTTTTTCTTTCGAACAGTGCAAATACAGTATGTGTTGGTATGTTTCTGAATGCTGCCATCCCATTGGACTGAATGGACAGGTCCACACAGGCTCTCAACATCAGCAGTACACAAGGGCTTTAACCAGTCTGTGTGTCTGTCAATTTGTCCCGCCATCTCTACAGTATCTCACTTCATGTGTCCTCTCTCCACTCACTGTGGTCTTTGTTTGGTTTTTTTATTGCCGTACTATTTTAAAGGAAGAGTCCACCCAAAAACGTTATGATGCTGTTACAAAGTTTTTGCTCAAATTAATCATAGTCAAAGTACTGTCATGTGGAGATATTTACAATACAGCTACAATGGAAAGAAATATGTCTTGGCTATCTTAAACATCAGGTTGGTGTCTGCCCCTAAGAATCAAATATCAAGGGAGTGGTTGGGTTTGTAGAGACACCCCGTTCTTCACAAATTAGATCGGTATTTAGTATGTATTTATCCACATGCCACGTTTTATTTAAAGGGATGAAACAATAAGGCTAACTAATAGACCTATATATCTTAATAAAACATACAAAATGTTGTAGTACAGTGATAATAATAATAATAAACATAGGGGGTGGATGGGATTCAGCAGCATCCTGTATCATGGCAGAATATGGAGAAAGCAGGATTGTAGTCATTGCCAAAAAAAGTCCTTGGTATCAATTACGGACCTCTTTAGGTTAAATAAGCTTCAGAAAAGGTGCCTGCTGACCACTGCACTGTTTTTTTGTCATGTTAGTTTGGGCCAAGGAAATTGTAGTACGGCATCTCCCGAACTGAAAGCAAAAAGCCAAATCAAAGAAAAGTAGTGACATAAGGAAGGGACCACTTTTAGACAGCAAATTGGTCTCATATAACGGTGTAAGGGAACCATGAGGTGGATTTTTTCTTTAACTCCTTATTTGTTGTTCTCGTCTCGCTCCTCCTCCGTTCGTCCTCCTGTATATTCTTTGTGCCTGGTCGCGTCTCAACCGTCTCCTTCCGTGTTTGTTGAGCTGTTATTGTGTCGCAAATATTTATTTCTACTGTCTGTCATTCTCCTGTTTCTTCACTCTGTTTGCAGTCTGTTGTTCCTCATTCCTGTCTTCCATGTCGTCTCTGTCCTTCTGATGCTCTCCCTTTATCCTTCCAGGAAGAGATGAGACCTTGATTTATCAAGCTCTCCCTATTTGGTCAATCCTGGTGGATTGTCACCAAGTTGTTCTAACCAAGACCCATTCTCTCCAGTCTCTGTGTTCATGAATCTGTCTGTTTGCCTGTCTGTCTGCCGTGGTGGTTGGTGGGATGTTGAGTGGAGGTTCCTGTGACCAATGGCTCCGTATGTAATCAGTCATTCCTGGGACCATTCATTGATACATATGCCACTGCTGAAACATGCTCCATTGAAGCCGGGGTCTGTGTTCGGTGTTTGGTGTTCATGTTTTTCGCCATAATCCATCGAAATATTTGTACCATGAATATCCTCAATAGAGCTAGCAAGTGCCAAACCAGACTCTCCAGAGAAGAACATGAGCCATTTACCACTGTGACACAGGAAATGACTACTGGACAGGATTAGACACAAAAATAACATTTAAAGCTGTGGTTCTCTGATCATTTGTCACTGGTAAAATGTGGAAATAGAAGGCTTTCAGTTGACATAAAAAGACCCTCTGGCAGCCATATTGGAGGACTAAACGTATAAACAAACAACGTGAAGGCCTCGACAGAAGTCAACAATCACGGTGAATTTCTGAGCTTTTTTGACCAGGAATTGATATTTCATACACTCCTAACGGCCACCAAATATTTTTTAGTGATCAGATAATATTTTTAGCTAGCTAACCAAAGTTAGCCACAACTTGCATACTGTGAAAACATCGGATTAGCACACAAGCTAACTTATTCAGTGGGAGTGAGCTTTTCGCTCGGCTGTTTTCTTTTATACTTGGGGTGTAATGCTAACATATCAGTTTCGGGCGATAGTTTAATGAACCCATATTTGGAAATAAATGTACCACTTGCTTAGAAAAATGTGGCCCTCCACCCACATCACAACAGTTCAGTTCAAATATCTGCACCTCGATGACAACAATACATTTTTTGGATTTAAATTCAGGAAGCAACTAACTGCTAAACCTCTATTACCACCTTCACCAGCCAAATAACACGTGTTGCTAAATATCTGTTTGACTGGTAGAAACTATAAGTATCTTTGAATTTTGTGAATGTACATTGTAGCCAGACCAGCTTCCTGTCCAGCAGATCCGCCTGATGTGTCAGAGGAGGTTTGGACGTGTATCTGTTTCTGAACCGCCCTCGATCCATCTGCGCTCATTTTGCATTCAGTCTTTAGCTTCCAGGCTGTGCAGGGTCATGACAAAGGCTGTAGCCGTCATGAACCATCGCCTTTAAGCCACTCCCGAGAGGACTCCATTACCCAGGATCCCCTGGGAGGAAAGCTGCCTGACCTCTGACCTGATGGAAGCAGAAGTTGTTTTTTTAATACAACTAGTTCAGGTTCAGATGTCCACTTCCCACAAAATGGCATATTACTCAAAAACTGTTGGCAGATGTCGGATCACACACATTGTCTAACTATGATTTTTGAGTAAAATGTCTTTTTTGATGATGTGTTTCATGCGTATGGTTAATCTGGTCCAAGACCTGTGATTTAAGAGCAATCTTACCTCAAATGCCTAAGGTAGAAGTTCCCCTCTGACACAGATCTGAGATCAGCTTTCCGTCCCCGAACATCAACCCAAACGGATATAAAGAAAAAAGTCAAATCACCTAAAGTCAGCAGTCCCTTTTTAAACGCTTGTTAAGTGTGGTTAGCAGATCTCAGATCAGTAGTCTGGCAGGGAACTTTACCTTGGATACCCACAGCCATGTGTTTGCCGATGGCGCCCTCGTGTGGGTGCATGCTGCGAGTGCATCCTGTGTTTGTGTCCTGTGTCTGCCCCCTGAGTGTGCCTGATGCCAGCCTGCAGGCCATGTCGTGTATCTCACACAGAACCGAACGCCATTAATGTTTCAGCGCATGGAGCCGCCCTCTGAGGGAGGGGGCACGGACGGCCAGGGGGGTCAAGGCCTCAACGGCCTCCCCAGCACCCAGCCAGACAACCACAACAGCATGTGAGTAGACTGGGCAGAGGACAAGACGCATGAGACAGCAGGAAACATACATATTTCACATACCTATTGACTATAATTATCCATGCATTTATAATGTATGCATTGTATGTACACACCTGCCACCACACACACACACATGTAAACCAATAGACACGTTGCAGGACACCTTAACCACAGCCGTAGTCATGTCTCTGAAATATTTTCAGCAGCACAGATGCAACTGAATGATCATAGAAATATTATAGGAACATTCTCAGAATACTACAGACAGCAGTGCGTCTATGACCCTCTCGCTCTTCCACTACTGCACGTTGCTACTTGTCACTTTAATCATGAAGGTGACACTGCTCTAAAGAGTACTGTATATAGTGCAGAACTAAAGCACCACAGACAGCACTATAGATTTATCAATACACAGCACAGTTTATTGCCGTATTTCAGAACCATGGTCGGACCGTAGATCTAACTTGCACAAACCTCAGACAGGTAAAGGATCAATGAGTCAGGCAGAACATATTCATATAAACAACCCCTCTGCCCTGCACGCTCTCTGCTACTGGAGGATGGAGAGGAAGGGTGGCAGGTTAACAAGGTGCATGCATTCTGGTCATTTTTCTAACAAGGGGGATGGCATCCCCCCTCAAAGTGCCTATTGTGCACACATAATAATTTAAAAGTTTTATTCCCCTTGGTCAGATTCTTGGGGGCATCTAGCTTCTTTTCAAGGGCAATGTTCTTTAAATGTGACATGTTATTCTGTGTGTGTGTGTGTGTGTGTGTGTGTGTGTGTGTGTGTGTGTGTGTGTGTGGGTGTGTGTGTGTGTGTGTGGGTGTGTGGGTGTGCGGGTGTGCGGGTGCCAGACCTCCCGAGGGTGGCATGACTGAGAGCCAGTCGTGGGTGACGACCAAAGCCCAGGAAATGTTTCAAAGGACGGGTAACTGGAGCCCCGACAGACCCTACCCCGACGATCTCCATGACAACCGTCACAACTCGCAGGTATGATGAGCACAAACACCCTTGTCGTCACCATGGTAACACACCGGTACAAGCCCGGCCACTTCTCCACTCACGCGAGACAGTTTGTGTTCAGCCGGTAACTTTCTCGTAGCCATAGCTGAGTGCGATCAATAAGGTTTTGTGTTCAGCAGGTATTTTGTTAGCGAGAAATATTAAAGATGCTGGTGGGAAACTTCCCTCATCTTTTTGATTCATATCCAACCTGGCTGGATGGACATTTCAGGGATAAAAGATGATCAATCCATGGGGCATAATGTGTTTCTAGTCTTTTGCGCTAAAAGAATTCAGACCGAAATCCAGTTTTCTGTCTCTGACATGAAGAGATTTGAAACATCTGCAAAGGAATTTAGGAGCTCCACCTTAATGCCCTGTTTGAGTGCCCTTACTGTGAATAAGACTTGGAACTATTAGTCCGAAATCTACTCTGTCACCACCGACAGCAATTTAGCAACCTCCAATTTACTCATTTAGAGTTTAAATCTTTTCATTATCTGAAGCGTTGGATGTTGCTGCTCTTACTCCAGCAACACTGTGGTGTCCAAAAGCAATCTGCTGCAGAGCTCCAGGCTCAGGCCCCTCTGGCGCCGGGACCCACCTCCATCGTCAGGACCCATGGAGGGAAATCACGCGTTGTCACGTGTTAAAGTGGGAAATCACGCGTTGTCACGTGTTAAAGTGGGAAATCACGTGCGTTTATTGCGGTTGTTATTAAATAAATAACGCTTACATGCCACTGTATGATATTGCGCAGGGTATTGTTTTATCATGCTTATCATTAATAAATAAAGTAGCCTCCTGATTTACATTGCGTCACTTTGCTACATGTCTTCTACCTGTAACACCAATGTAAACACTACAACCTTGATATTTGGATTTAACTTATAAAGTTAGGTCACCTTCAGCAGCAACTCATATATTCTGACCTTATGAGTTTGCTAACATTAGCCAGCTATGCTAATGTCACAATGTTAACGTTAGCACAACAGGAAAAAAAAAAAAAAAAGCAAAAAGCTTTATGGAAACATTTCAGTTAACGTTAGTTTGCTAATGACATTATCAAACGTCAGAAGGTTAATACAAGTTATTTTCTGCTTAACATTATGTTACCTAACTTTCCACGTTACAGTTATATCGTAATGCAAAAAGCTTGATGTTATAATTTCAGCTAACGTCATTAGCATAGCTATCGTTATTTGCTGCTTAACGTTACATTAGCTGACTTTATAAGTTACACTTGAATCAAAAATATTAAGGCGGTATTGTTTACCTTGGCGTTGGTGGGGGTCGTGTGGCTTATTCAAACTAATGCAGCCACGCTGTCGTATCCTCACGATCATCTCTGGCACACACAACCTGAGAGGTCAAGACCATCTCCAAGAAAAGTCCGAGGAAGGAGGGTCTGAGCCTGCAGCCGCTCTCGTAGTGTCTCTCTTCTCTTTTTTCTCTTTCTTTACCTTCCCGCTCCACGTCCCCATCTCCCGTCTTCTCTCCGTCTCTGAACATCTTCCTTCTCTCCCTCTCTTTGTTTCACTCTTCAACCTCCTCTTGAGTCGGTGGCTAGGAGTCGGTAGATGTGTGTTGTGATGTACACCTTCTCCTCCTCGCCGCCCCTTACTTTCCCTTGTCTGTCGGGACGTCCTACCCAGCCCCTCAGCTCTCTCTTGACTAATGTACAAAGATGTATATGGATTTGAAATTGTGCCATGTACTCTTGGAAAGAAACTGCAGATTTTTATTTATTTTTTGTTTGCTTTTGAAGTGTTTTTCTGGCCCAGTTTTGGATTCTTGGGTTGGCAGATTCATGTGTTCCCAAAGAAGCTTTTCCCCAATGGTCCGAGCATTATACATTAACCTACAATCTGATGATACGTATACTAAAT
Organism: Bovichtus variegatus; assembly: GCA_943593645.1. Lineage (NCBI taxonomy): Eukaryota > Metazoa > Chordata > Actinopteri > Perciformes > Bovichtidae > Bovichtus > Bovichtus variegatus. The sequence goes on from CALSCE010004105.1 coordinate 201,127, forward strand.
AGAGTCTATGTTGTTATAAAAGTTTATAAACTGACATAATCTAATCAATAATTCATTTTATATATATTGTCATTTTTTTTAACAGAACAAAGGTTGCACAATAAACAAAGCATTTTTTTTTTTTACTTCAAATTCTTTATGGCTATCGTGATCATATTGTTTTTGGAATTATTTCGGCCACGATGATGGTGAAAATCTGCTCATGTAATATCCCTCCATCATTGAACTTGTTTGATGACCTTCCACCTCAGTTAGCTCCTCCCTCGTTTAGTTGATGCCGCCTCCCCCCTGTCAGAGTCCCCCCCCCCCAGGAGACAGCGGTCACGTCCCCTCTCGTTGTGTTTTACAGACGGTAGAGATGAGGGAGATGGGGCGGGACGGGTACTCCGACACTGAGCCCTATCACCCAATGGATGGGCATGGGCGGACCCTCTCCATGCCCCGCCTCTCAGCAGACAACCAAGTGAGCACCTTCATCCCACCATCATCACCACCACCACCATCATCATCATCAGTCTCTTACTCTGCCTGTTAGCAGTGAGGGCAGTTGAAGTGAATTGAAGAAAAAGTCTCTCTTTGCGTCCTTAACAGAAGAGAACTGAGTCTTAAATGAACCAAAACCTTCTCTTTTAAATACCAAATACACACAGATGTGTTAAGAGAAGACATATCTATTGGTTTGTTTTGGCATTTTCTTTGTCTTTACATTTATACATTTAAATGAATCAACTAATTTGAGATTTTTCAGGCTGTTCTCATACCTTGTCCGTAGCTGTAACTTCTAAAAGTAAAGCACTGTAGTTCGTATATATATCCCACAAAAACTGTTCGTCTCGTAACTTCTGTAATTAAGTTATTTTAACCAAAACCACAATCTTTTCCTAAACCTAACCTTTTTTCTTGCAAAGACTGATTTTTATTTTGAAAAGACTGAAATTTGTAGAATGCGCGAAAAATTAGGAATAAAATTTCTTAGATATTATACGAACAGTTGTATGAGGATACGTTGCACTTTTAAAAAAAAAATTATAATTAGTCATAATTTATGTAAACTAATATCTTTGATAAAATAATTTAAACAAAGTACTTTTATTCATTTTATTAATTTTTTTGTATCACGGCTCTAGTTTTCTGCATGGGAAACATGGTTCACTTCTTGCTAAATATTTTGTCAGGATGCAAAGAGAAAGTGAGACTTTTGTAAATTCAACTCCCTCTGTCTGGTCCCTCCCTCCCCTCCCTCCTCCCTCCCTCCCTCCACCTCCTCCTCCTCCTCCTCCCTCACTCATCCAGCAGCCGACCCAACGCAGAGCTCCTCTCTGAGAAATACAGTGAAATTTCATGCAAACAAAATTGGGTCGGAGGGCTGGATAAGTGTTCTAGATATGTGTAAAAATACACATCTAGAAGACCTATATCTATAGAATACCTTGTTGCTTCCAACCACGCCCTGTTCCCTAATCCATTTCCATTATATCCTTGGTGTGTCTGTCGTGTGTAAACTGTGGCCAGAGTTCGTGTCTCTCTTCAGAAACGAAAATGAGAAAATATAAAAGACGTTAGAATCATTTACAACCGATACAACCTCATGCTGGGCAAAGGTATACAAACCAATTTATTGTATTCGGAAATCATTTTATGGTGCTTTGGTCTCAGCGGGGGCAACGGCATCATCGGCTCCATCTCACTGTGACGGAGACGGAGGTGCTGCAGAAGGTACCATGGATGATTTTATTTTATTATTAAGTCTATTAACTACTAAAAACAAATTCAAACTTTGAATATTCTGCAATTTTAAATTGAGACGAGGCACCGACAGATGTGTGTGAGCCAAATGTTTGGAGTGTGAAGTCTTGATTATGTGCACACTGATCTCTGGAACTTCTCCAGCAGGTTTTGGTGGCTGGAGGACATTTAAAAACTATTTCTGTTTAACCTTAAGAGGAGATGACCTTACCCGGTTATTACAGCTCTAAACTCATTTAGCAAAAATAAATAATCGATAGATTTTTCAGCAATGAATTTTCATAACAACGAGAAAAGTGTTGAATGTTATATTTCTGATTATATCATTCTATATATTTTTTCCGATTTTCCATGAAGCCTCTGGCAGCAGTTGCACACACACACTCACACACACATTCATGCCATACTCAGTCATGTTGCTCTCACTTTGGTATGTTGGTTCCTCCATGGAGTGCTTTTGTATGAACATTTAGAAGGATGAGGCAGGAGAGTGTGAGGTGCACATCAGCAGAGGTGTGTGAGGTGCACATCAGCAGA
>CALSCE010004105.1:203419-214381 GCA_943593645.1 Bovichtus variegatus
GTGTGAGGTGCACATCAGCAGAGGTGTGTGAGGTGCACATCAGCAGAGGTGTGTGAGGTGCACATCAGCAGAGGTGTGTGAGGTGCACATCAGCAGAGGTGTGTGAGGACACTTCCTGCTCATTCTTTGTCTTTTAAGTTGCTAATGCATACGATGGTGGTGAGAAGGAGGAGTTCTCTGGAGAGAGTTTAAACTTAAGACTTTACTTGTGTTAGTGAGGACACTTAATGACGTGCAGCCAAATGCACTTTGAAATATACTGTATGGATATAGTTCCTGCGCTGTTTATATGATGCAGATGTTAATACTATCTCATTTTAAAGTTATGGAGTCAAATTGGGGGCCATAGAAATGAATAAATCTATAAAAAAGATAGAAAAATAATTGTGGAAATATAAAGAGGAATACAAATAAAAGAATAATTAAGTAAATTAATCAATGAGGAAACATAGGAAGGAAGGAAGGAAATGTGGAATTATAAAGAAAAATAAGTATAAAAACAACAAAAATATAAAAGAATAATTGTAAGCATTTTTTTAATTCTTTTTTTTTCTGTACATATTTATTAATACTTTTTCAAATTTATATATATTTATAAAAAAACATTGCACAACAATTACTCTGTTTTTTTCTTTATTTAAAAATGCAAAAACTACAGGGAAAATAATAAGGAAATATAAAGCTATACAAAAAAACCTGCAATTCATATGCAAACAAATAAATACATTTATATATATTTTTTAATATAAATGTATACAGAAATAAATGAACACCTACATCTGAAAATAAATGAAAATGCTGAAAATTATTATTTTATATTTAGTTAATTGTCTCTATATTTCCACATGTACTTATTCCTTTTATTTGTTTCTCTTTACATTTCCACATTTACTTTCTTATTCTTTCACAGATTTAATCTTTTTAATGGCCCCATAGACGGTTCGCACTTTGCACTTGCATTGTTTCATTTAAAATCCAATAAGGAGGAATATAGAGCGATATAGAGCGATATAGAGCCAACACAGCAGCAGCACGTTCACTCTCCAAATGCTCATAGACTGCAGCTCAGCTATGAACGCGCTCTTTCCGTGTCTCTTGCCTTCAGGACGTTTTCTTTACTGCTCTTTGTGTTTTGGCCACGCTGCACTCATTTCACTAACACTCCTCTGCTAATAGTCCTGGAACAAACAGTGTTAATATAATTAGATAGTAGCTCTACATAAATACAGATAAAATGCTGTGGGAGTGTGTGTGTGTTGCATATACAGTATATGTGTGTGTGTCTGTGTGTGTGTGTGTCCGTACACTGTTACTTACTGCCTTCTAACACTGCTCTGCCTTACAGAGAGCTCATGCTGTTTCGGTAAGTGTGTGTATGCGTGTGTGTGTGTGTGTGTGTGTGTGTGGACATGCATCTTATATTGTCCTGTGTCCTCTCTCGCTCACTGGCACACCCACCTCGCTCTCTGTGTGTGCGCTGGCCTTCCTTAAATTAACTGGGTTCTCTCGTTCTGCTCTCTCTGTCCTCCCTTTATCACTTATTGTTTTTTTGTACTTTCTTTTCCTGTACTGTTCTTCTTCAACCCTCCCTTCATCTCCTCCCTCCCAAACTCCGTCATCTTTTCTAATTCATTTTATGCATTTATTCGTCTCTCTGCCTCTTTTATCTTTCGGTCCTGGCGGCTATGCTATGTCGGGCCAATGCTCTTTGTGTGTGTGTGTGTGTGTGTGTGCGTGTGTGTGTGTGTGTGTGTGTGCTACACTGCTCTGCTCTACGTATCATCTCTGTGTTTGCCTGCTCTGCAGCGGAGGAGACACAGGCCTCGCGGAAATAACCTCAGTGTATGTACCTCTCTCTCCATCTCTCCTCTTTCTCCCTTCGCTTCCTTCTCTCCAACAATCATTTGTCAAACTGGATCTGCACCAAAATGTAGTTTGTTGTTTTGCCCCACGGGAGGCGCCACATGGAGGGTTTGAACTGCAGTAGGACAGGTCAGGTGGTCTGAATGTTCAGCATCACTAACACGGTTATGTTGATACTGCACAGGCCGGTCACGCGTGTATTCAGCGCTCCCTCTTTTCCTCCGCACGTTCACGAGACTCATTCCACGCGCGTGCACACTCTCTCCTGCGCGTGTGTGTGCAACACTGCAGGGAATAAATGATCTGTCTTTAAGACATTGATGGTAGAATTCACGAAAAATGAGGAATACAATCTCTTAGATATTACACGAAACAGTTGTAGGATGCATTGCAACATTTTTTTTTATAATTAGTCATAATTTATTCATGTAAACTAATATCTTTGATAAAATAATTAAATTTAATAATTTAATCCTTTTTTTAATGGAAACATGGTTCACTTCTTACAAAATATTTTGTCAGGATGCAAAGAGAAAGTGGTCTCTCTGGCACATTTTGTAATTAAGTAACGTTACTGCCGTAGTTATTTTAGCCAAAACCACAATATTTTACTAAACCTAACCGAGTTTTTTTCTTGCAAAGACCTATTTTTATTTTAAAAAGACTGCATCCATGTAACGAGCGGAAAGTGAGACGTGTTGCACGAAAAATGAGGAATAAAATGTCTTAGATATTTTACGAACAGTCGTATGAGGATACGTTGCACTTTAAAGAATGTTTTATGATTAGTCATCATTTATTTATGGAAACTAATATCGTTGATAAAATAATTTAAACAAAGTTTTATTGGAAACTTGGTTCACTTCTTACTAAATATTTTGTCAGGATGCAAAGAGAAAGTGAGACTTCTGTAAGTTCCGCTCCGTCTGGTCTCACCGGCACATTTTGTATCTTCTTTCTTCTTCCCTTGGATCAAATATTTGCGTAATACTTTTTTAGTGTTTGCGCAGCGTGTTTCCACAGTCACGTGAAGCAGCTCTGAAGTACATTTTATGTGCTTTTCTGCAACTGAAAAGAAAACACCATCTGAGTTGTGTTGATGCAGTGAACCCCGCCCACCTGGCGCTCCAACTTTGAATCAACTCTGGCCTGGTTGTCACTCTTCAGATCTACTTTGATCTCCTCTCCCCCCCCCCCCCCCCCGTCCCCCTCCTCCCCCCCCCCCCCCCCCCCCCCCCCCCCCCCCCCCCTGTCAGCTTCCTCTTCTCCTCCCCCCTGTCAGCTTCCTCTCACTGTCCCAGTCGTTCTCTTTCCCCCTTTTTCTCTCCCTCTCTCCCGTGTTTGCTCGTGTTGAGGTCGCTCTGCTCTTCATTGTTTGTTCTCTGTTTTTTGTTTTTTTTCTGGAGTTCTGCTTTCATGCAGCGTGCGCGTGCGTGTGTGTTACATTTTACGTTTTTTTTTTTATTAGTCTGCTGCATCGCTGCAGACCGGGTCAACAGTGTATGACGAAAGCATGGACTGGCCTGATGTGCGACTGTTGGCCTGATGTGCGACTGTTGGCCTGTTCCGGGGGATTGGCAGCGCGCCGGCATGTCATTAGTCATGCATGACGGGGCAGAGCTGAGTCTCGCCGTGGATGTGATGGAGAGGAATGTTGTGCCAACCCGGGAAAGTGTCGCTTTAGCCAGAGGCTGTCACTCAGTGGCCTGAAAGATGGAGGGCAAGTGGGACGGAGAGCGAGCGGCTGTGTCAGCACTTCTCTCCGTCTTCAGTTGGATCACGTCCATGTTTTGCATTTTTCAGCGCGTAATTAGTTAAACCAGGCTTGTAATGTAAACATGAATTCAGCAGTTTGTTTAGACACACAAGTCGACATTTATTGTGATGTGTTCAGGAATGTTTGGGTAAATATTGTCCGTCTTTTAAACCTGTTTAATGTAAGAACAAAGAAGCAACTCTGTCTGTAAAAGCAGCAAAGAGTCACAGCTGCGTGCGTCTAAAAACTGAATTATTATTATTTATATTAGTTGAAGTAGCATTAATAATGACCGTCTACCGTCCTTCAAACTGTTTGTTCTTACTTTTAACTTTTCATTTCTTCAGTTACTCGTGCACTTTGAGCTGGATTTCTTGTATAAAAGGCTCAATATAGTTAGGTTTATTTAAAATGAACGTAATATACAGTATAGACTGAAATGCTGTAGAATCACACAGCAGAGTCTTTACATAACAACAACATTGCAGTGGTGGAAGAAGTACTCAGATCTTCTACTTGTCTTTAAGTAAAGTTGTAATACCACAGTGTAGAAATACTCAAAATACTAAATTTTACTTAAGTAAAAGCACAAAGGTATAGCAGCATCAAAATATGCTTAAAGTAATAAAAGTAAAATAAATCATAATGCAGAATGTCCCATTTCAGAAGAATATATATAATGTTATGTGTAAATTGCTTTAATGTTACAGTTTTTTTACGATATGTACTGCGGAGTAGCTTGTGAATGTCACCAAGGGATCAGTAAAGTCTTATCTTTATCCACATTATTACATCGTGAATTATTTGTTGATTTTATTTTGTATTATGAATCTGAATCTGCAAAGTGACTCAAGCTGTCGGATAAATGTAGTCAACATAAATATTGAAAAGAAACAAATGTGTCATTCCAAAAATAGACGGCCAGAAAATCTGGAAAAAGTGTGTGTGTGTGTGCGTGTGTGCGTGCGTGCGTGCGTGCGTGCGTGCGTGTGTGTGTGTGTGTGCTGCCGGCTCCCCAGAGTGCGTGCATGGCTTGTGTCAGGCTGCTCGGAGAGTGCAGACCTGTGTGTAGTACGGCTCCTCTCAGGACGGGGGATCCTCTTGTGTTCGACTGAGTTTTTTCCTCCAGCTGCTGCTTGCAGACGGACATGTGCTTTATCATCAGGGTGATGTGAAGGGGGGGGGGCTCAGGGTGTCAGCAGGGTCCTGTCCTGGTCAGAAGAGCCTGATAATGAACCCAGCAGGAAAATCAAGACTGGTTCCATAATACTGCAAAAAAACACAGCCACAAACAGGTTGAACATAATATTCTAGCAGGTACACTGCTTTCAGACTTACTATACATATACACACATACAGTTCTAGGTAGCTTCAAGTGGATTTATATAAATAACCGTTTTTAACAACATATTCTAATTCCAATTTTAGGTTAAGATCATCAGTCCTGACTTTGAGTTGTCTGACGTTATTTTTTAGCAGAAAACTCTTATGTTGAAATGCTCTTAAATACAACAATCACTCCTATATGAGTTTCCTGTTGGGTTCTTGCAGGGCGTTTTGACCAGACTCAAAGGTTATGGAATGTCGACTTACCTTATCCACATGGCTGCCATATTTGATTTATGTCATACTGTTGTACATTGTGTTGGGAAACAATAGGAGACGTAATGAACAAGACAAGCAGGTATGGGGCCCCTGAGAGGACATGGGGGAGAAAGGAAATAGATGTGTGAGAATAAAAGATAAAAGCTTTGTTTATGTGAAGTACCTATGACAGCAACATTATCTTGGAAATGGATTATGGATTTTCTAAAAATGACCTCTATTTTTGAAAAAATCCATCAATTTAGAAAATACTTTTGATTTTGAAAAAATGACCTCAACTTTTTATAAAAACTTTTGATTGTCGAAAAATGGCTTAAATTTTCAAAAAGAAACTTCCATTTTTTTTCAAATAAACTAAATTTTTATAAAAATTTTAATTTTGAAAACATTTACCTCAATTTAAAAAAAAAAAAAACCTGGATTTTGAAAAAAGACCTCAACTTTCAAAAAAACTTTGATTTTCGAAAAAATACCCGTAACTTCCAAAAAAATCCTTACATTTTCAAAAAAATTACCTAAATTATTTTAAAAATCTTTCATTTAAAAAAAATGAACTCAATTTTCAAAAAAACTGATTTTGTAAAAATGTCCTTAACTTTCAAAAAATCCTTCGATTTCAAAAAATTAGCTAAATTTTAAAAAATATCTTTCGATTTTGAAAAAAATTTACTTAATTTTCAAAAAACCTTCCATTTAAAAAAAAAAACTATTTTTGAAAAAATTCTTCAACTTTAAAAAAAATGTTTGATTTTCAAAAAATTTCCACAATTTCCAAAAAACCTTCGATTACCGAAAAATTATAAATTTTCAAAAAAACTTCCATTTTTAAAAAAATTTGCTCAACTTTCTAAAAAACCTTAAATTTTTTAAAAAATTACTTTAATTTTTTAAAAAATAACCCTAATCCTAACACTAATTAAAAAAGAATATTTTTGATTTTGAAAAACAATTAAAAAAAAAAACTTTAATTTTAGAAAAATTTACCTCAACTTTCAAAAAAGCCTTCAATTTCAAAAAATTATCAACATTTTTCTAAATATCTTTTGATCTTGAAAAAAATTGCCATAACTTTCAAAAAACCTTCCATTTTAAAAAAATTACCTAAATTATCAAAAGAAAACGTACACATTGAAAAAATTACCTTCATTTAAAAAAATAACCTTCAATTTTGAAAAAATGACTGTAATTTTATAAAAATATTTTGTTTTAGAAAAATAACCTGAATTTTCAGAAAATCCTTTGATTTTGACTAATTGATCCTGATTTTCAAAAAAAAAACTTCCATTTTGAAAAGATTCTCAATTTTCAAAAAAAACTCGATTTTGACCAAAGACCTCAACTTTCAAAAAATCTTTATTTTCAAAAATATTATCTTAATTTTAAAAATATCTTTCGATTTTGAAAAAATTACCTAAAGCAGAGGTCCTCAACAGACCCCCGCGGAAATACAATATAGTAGGGGGTCCCTGCTCCATCTCTCCATCAGTTTGGGGGTCCTTGGCCTGAAAAACGTTGAAGACCCCTGATCTAAATGAAACATGGCTGCCATTTGTAAAAGTCCAGTAGTAGGTGCATGTGAGGCATGGTTTCTATGGCCCTCCCTCATGCTTGCTCTCTGTCTCGCTGCACCTTTCTTCTCTTCCTGTCAGTTCCCTGTTTATCTTGTCTGTTTCATTCCTACATGTTTTGGTGAATAAGCATGGTATTACATGTGCTTGTCAGAGGCTTAGCAGTTAGGGATTCCAGGGGTCAAGCTATTTGAATGCACAGACCTTAAGCTGATATGTGATTTAAGATGGGTCAAATAGTACTTGTTTCAGATCAGATGGGTGCAGGTCGCCACACAGGACAACAGAAAATATTATCGAAACAAAGTGCAACCTGTGAAAAGCTGAATTGTCCCGTGTGGTTAACCACCACCCACCTAAACCAAGAGTTATTTGGTACTGCTGTTTGACCAAAGTCAGATATTGTCATTCAATATGCAGATATAGACACAGGAATGTGACAGAGATTCAACCACATGCAGCTCAGTAGTAGTCATACACTCAATAAAAGTCAGCGAAGTGAGTGCTGTCCTTCTCAGAGCTGAAGAAGGACTTCACCAGTCAGGATGCATTAAATCTCACTTCTTTTTCTTCTTCTCTCTTTCCCTCTATTTTTATTTTATTTTATTTTTTATCTCTTTTCTCCTCATCTTATCACATCCTCTCCTACCTGAATTATCCCTTTCTGTCTGCCCCTCTCCCTTTCTGTATCTCTTCTCTGCTCGCTCCTTTGTCCTCGCAGACCATCACCGACACCAGTCCGATGCGTCGCTCCACCTCCAGCCTGGTCCACGGGCGTACGGGCCGGGGCGTGCGGCTGGACGACTACTCCCTGGAGAGGGTGGTGTCCGAGGAGGGGAGACACGGAGGAGGACGCAGACACAGGAATCACCGGACCTCGCAGCGCTCCCTGACCAGATACACCGACGCTGACACGGGTGAGTCACACAGTGGTTGGTTTTACTACCTTTAATGCTGATGTCTAATGAACGGCAATTTGAGAGCAGCAGCCTCTTGTGGCGTAGCTCTTGAACTTATTTAACACTTTAGTGCATGACAAGATCCCTTAAAAACTAATGTTGGAATCACTAGTTGTGTTTCAATTCAATTTGTCAAGCGATTTTTAATAAAACTTTTGAAATGTTGCTAAAAAGAAATACAAATTAGGTGTATTTGGACTGGTTTGGAGCAAATAAACCCAGCTATACGAAGCGTAGTTTCGTCAGAAGTTGGCGGTAGAGGCTTTGCTTTACACATGGTAAACAGAATAGAGGAAGTAGAAGTTGGGAACCGGAATCATAACAAGTCACCTTGGCTATCTAATTCATCTAGAGAGAAAAGTGGAGAGAAGTTTACATTTTTCTTTCATGTCAGCTAGTACTGTCCATGTTTCTGATGCATGGGAATCATTTTGTCAAAGGTAAAAACCATATGAAGCAAACATAAAAACTCAGTTTTATTGAATTTTCCCATTTCCATAGAGCTTTTTTAATGCGATTCTTCAACATGCACAAATAAATACGTTAATATAAACACGGCAAGATTTAGGTTTCTCACTGTGCACATATTTCTGCGGTAGTGTTAAAATGACATAATGTGAAACTAAGTGCTATTAGTAATGGCAAACATTTCATGTTATCCTGACATTACTGTTAGCATTTTATCATGCTAGCATTTGCATCAGTATGTGGCACTTTAATATAACATGCTAAATGGATTGGATGGATGGAATTAACCCTCGTGCATGCTAACTCACATGCTAAACTTTAGCACGTTGACATGATAACTGCACGTTTCCGGAAAAGTTAGTCCTTCTAACGTTTTTTCTGTGAGCCCTGTTTGCCAGAGCAGTCAGTGCAAGTTCCTGTTAAATTATTTCCCAATTAGTAACAAGACAAAATATTTGACTGATGAGAAATGTCCTTCTGTTGAGCAATTATTGAGACACCGGAGTTTGACACATGTATCATAGCCACACTTTTGGATTTCCTTAAATGAACACAGTGGCATTAGACATGAAGTGATGATGTGACGTTGTTGTTGTTGCAGTACGCAGCAATGCTTTACAGTCAAGGGCAATTCAGTAGCAGTTGTTGAGGCAATTAAGAGCAATCTTTGCATTCATTGAGCAAAGAGAGCAGACTTGTCAACACATTCATGACATTTATGCAAGTCAAGTCTTGGCACAAAGAAGTCCTTGAAAAGAACATTGCCCACTTCATCACTAATTGCGAGTGCAAATTGCATGCTTCAGCTGTGGAACTAATGCAACAAGGCTGGCTCAGTTAAACTCTAAATCCTCTTTATAATTGGAGAGCTTTCTAATCTGATGGGGAGGACTCTCCTTTGCTTCCCAGACTCGGTAGTGATTCTGGTGTTTTAAAGGGATTTTGGCATGGCATTTCATTTTTCTTTCTTTTTCCTGTTTGAAGGTTCTATAGGCTGTACGGCATTCAGAGCATTAATATAGCAGCAAACAACTATTTTCCATGTAAGGATATAGTGGAGTGATGGCGTCCTGAGCAGAGGATGAACTCCCTCTGTGTTTGTTGTAATCTGAGCTTCTCTGTGTTTTGTTAACGTAGCCTTGTGGGTGGTGTTAGCCCCATTCCCACTGGACAAGGACGACAGCAATGACTCTGCTGTAGTCACATATTTATCAGCTTCAGCTCCGATCAGCAGTGATGAAAACATGACACCAGGGTGGAAAACACTCATTTTCCCCCCATTAATTGTTTGTCCCTTTTCTGGCACAATGCTATGAGACGCACGTTGAAGGGAATATATAATAAATACAATCACATACTCACCTAGAGGCAATGTAAGGAGTCTGTTGCCTATTTTTAGCAGGTTTTCCCGCGTTTAAAAAAGCTTGCATATACACGCTAATTTAGTTGGAAGAAGGGTACTGGTCTCAGTTAGCTCATCTCCTGACAAAATAACGAGTAGCCTTGTTTTTACAAATGTAAACTGAGACATCTTCCTGCTAGGTCTGGGCACAGACCTCAGCACCACCACGCAGTCGGGCGACCTTCCCCCAAAGGAGCGCGAGAGGGACCGCGGCCGGACCAAGGACCGCCGTCACCACCATCACCACCATCACCATCACAGCTCCATGGACAAGGAGCGCTACGGTCCTGAAAGACACGACTACCCCCACAGGCATCCCCAGGACCGCCACTGGTCTCGCTCACCCAGCGAGGGGCCTGATGGACGAGGACACAGACAGGTGGGCTCCAAAGACACCGAGATTAGTGCCAAGTTCTGGGACAGCTTCTCAATACTGTCAAATACTGTCTTTCCTGTTCTTTCTTCCTCATTTCTATATTTGTAGAGTACCTTTTCTAAAGTGTTTTACTCTATACAGGTTGGATAAAAGTCCTAATAGCCTTGAGGATGTTCTGTCATTGTGGATACTTCAGTGCTGATAGCAGTACTTTACATCCTACATGGTTTATACTCAATCTTGTCGTCACAGTAGGGTAGGCTTCCTGAAGCTAAGTTCAAACTACACGACTATCAATGTTCAAATTAAACAACTGGTAATCTTGTAATCGGGAGTGTTGAAGTCCAAACTATGTTTTGTCACTCAAACACACGCAAGAAGTGACACGTGTCTTGCGCTCTCATTGGCTTTAGCTCCCTGACAGACTCCCAGACTGGTCTCGATATTAAGCCTGTTAGATATCTGGATGCGTCTGCAATCTGCGTCCTTGAACAGTTCACAAATAGCAAATAAGTCGTGTAGTGTGAACTAGCCTTTCGGTATTATTCAGAATATTTTTCTTGCAAATCAAAAGCAAGAACAAGCTATTTTTGTTGTACAGTAGATCGACATTTTTAATGTTTGAATCCCAGTATACCTGTCGCTGGGAGCTGAGCACAGAGGTAAACCATTCATTATTCATGAAGTGATCCTTAACCCCTGCCTTTTGCATCCACCCCCACAACACTTCTTTTATCCAGTCAGAGTTCCCAAAGAGTCATACACCTACTTATGGATATCAATCTCTCTTTTTTGTGTTATGCTTTTTTCTTTATCACTGTTTCTCTCTCTGTCCATTTTTCTTCAACGTGATGTGTGGCTTCTTGGTGTGAATTTTTTGCCTCATCACTCTGTTTTTGAATGATTTTCAATGGTGTTTATCTATCTATCTATCTATCTATCTATCTATCTATCTATCTATCTAT
>CALSCE010004105.1:214391-225826 GCA_943593645.1 Bovichtus variegatus
ACCTACCTACCTACCTACCTACCTACCTACCTACCTACCTACCTACCACCACTCTGCTCTATTCTGGTCTCTGTTGTTGTTGTTGTTGTGGTGCGTTTTGATTTTCCTTGTTTACATTTTGCTGTAGGGCAGTAGTTCGGTGAGCGGCAGCCCGGTCCCCTCCACCTCGGGGACCAGCACTCCGCGGAGAGGCCGTCGCCAGCTGCCCCAGACTCCTGCTGTCCCCCGTCCACATGTCACCTACTCCCCCGCTGTCCGCAAGCCCAGCTACGGTCCCCCTGGACCGGGCCGACTGCGCTCGCCCTCCCCCCGACACTTCTCCCCACCAGACCACGACAGAGGCTATCTCCACCGACCCCCGTCACGCCAGGCTTCTCCCCACCACGGGGGATCCTCGTCCCGGCACGGTTCACCGCGCTCCCCTAGGCACCAGTCCCCGCGCTCGCCTCTCCACGGCTCACCCAGGTCCCCTCACCGAGGCCGTTGGAGCGGGGCTCCGCCTGGGGACAGCCTGGAGGGTGACGGGCCCTTCTACGAGCGTGACTACGAGTACGAGCGCCATCATGAGCCCCCTGCCTACGAGCAAAGCCTCTCCCATGGCAACCCACACCCACATGGGGGAAATCCTCACCCACACCCACGCTCACCTAGGACTGCCCGCCACGGGCCCCCTCCGCCCCCTCACCCGCATCCACGTAGGGTGCCCAATGGCTACCGCTCATCCTCACCTTCCCCACATCGCCGGGGGCCACCTGGGGTGCCCCCCCATCCACACCACCGGCCCCCCCATGCCCGAGGGCCTCGCAAGGGCCTGCATGAACCTTATAGTGAGACGGACGAGGATGACTGGTGCTAGCAACCACAGGGAGCGAGGGATATGGGCAGGAGAGGAGAAGAATAGCAGCCTCCAGTGCTCTGGCCTTGGATATGTAGACTTTTATTAAAGCAGAGGTGGTGAGAATGTTGAGAGGGTTGGACACCCTCCAAACCCTCTACCTTCACCCCTCGGACTCTAAATGACATGAAAGGGCAGAGGGGAGCGGGTGGAGGGTGCTGCAAATAGCCTTTTACAGATTTTGTGTAAGACTCAAATCGGTGACAGAGCAGCACATGGATGAAATGAAACAGAGACAGCCAAGACAACTAGGGCAAGGCCCGGGCACAGTTTACCTCTGCCTCTCTCCATCTCAGAACTACACTTCCCAGAATTCTATGCTTGACCAGCAAGGCCAGGCTGCAGAAGGAAGATAGAGGGAACAAAAAAGCGAGGGAGGAGCATGTAAAAAATGGCCAGGGATGATCGCGGTTTACGAGGCCTAAAAGCACTTCTCCTAGACTGTCGCGTGATTGGTTAGTTTCGTCAGATGTGTGCTATCTGTCGCTGGCCAATCTGCTAATGTAAAAGCCTGAAAATGAGCTGGAACACAGAGTCCACTGCTTTGACTCTGCTCCTCGAAAAAGATATGTTTAAAGAAAAATTAATTAACAAAAAGCCAGGACCCCCTAACCCTTACATGCCAAGCTATGCCTCCAGAAAATCAAACTTGAACAATGAAGAACAAAATGAAACTTTACATGACAAACAATGAAAAGAAAAAAAGGGAGAACAACCACTTTATCTTTAACCTTTTTCCTTTCCAAGGGACAGAACCAGGAAGCTCCGCCTATACTGCAAAAACCAGCCAATCACAGCGCTGGCTGATATTTGATGAGTTTTATCATCTCTGTTTACTGTTAAAGACTCACTTAATGCTGACGGAACTGGTGTGACATCACTTCCTGTCCGCCGGTGGTGGTAGTGGAGGGGGGCGGGGCATGTGTGGGCTCACTTCCTGTTCGAGTGCGCTATGGGGGGGTGGGCTCAGATAACTTAAGAAGCGAGTCGGACACTTCGTCAAGCCCCTTCCTCCTCGGTTACTCGACCCGGCGCAAGGCGAGGGATGACCTGACAGGAAATTACATCACATGATTGAATGGGGCGGAGGAGAGGAAAGGAGGGATGGGGAAAAAGACTAATTTCTTCAGTATTTCTTCTATCGATTACTTCTCCTTCTTGTTCTTCTTCGGACATTGGAGCTTGGTTCTTCTGTTGCATTCGCTCAGCCTCCTTTGATCTTTTTCGGAGTCCAAAATTTGATGGAAACCTGCATGATTGATTAAATACATACTAGAGAGGAAATCTAATTGGTGTGGGTGGGACCTGGGGGCTTTATAGGAAACTTTGCATTTAGGTTTACAAAAGAAGTTCTCTTCTTTCAGACGCTCTCTCTCTCTCTTACATCTCAAATGTGATTTTAGTTTAGTTTTTACCTGAAATGTCTATTTTGTTCGTCTCAGTTTTCTGCCGATACGGTTCAAAATCTACGTTTCTACAACCTGTTAAAAGACAGGAAAAACTGAAGGATCACATTCCTGTTGTGCTTGAGAAACAAGAGGGAGAAAGAGTGGAGAGAAGCGGACTTCTACCACACTTGATTTATTATTGTTAATGATGATAGTCTTATGAATAATGATATCAATGTCAATGCAAAATGACGATGACAATGATGATGATACTGATGATTGATTGATGATTGATTGATTGACGAAACTGTTGCTCTAGATTTGTTGTCATGTTATTTGGAGTTTAAGTATGCTATGTCCATCTTGTTTACATCTGTTATGTTTTTATCCCCCCGTTCAATGACGTTTACCGGGTTCCTGATGCCTTCCTGCAACGTTTCGGGGCAACGATGGCTTGGGAACATCCACTTAGCAGCGTTGCGTGTTGTAACGCAACTCTTAAGATATAACCTCTCTTCAGAGTGGTGGAGGTAGAGGTCAGGGAAGCTTCAGTTCCTGACTTGCAATGATTTGTGGGGTCAGTACTCTCGTCAAGCCAACCCAAAGATCAAGAATTCATGTTCAGAGGGAGGGTTGGACCCGATCACTGAGAATGTGGAAGAGTCTGCATTTTACACTGAAGAGGTTTCAGACCAGCCTGTTTTACTGAGGTTAAAGTTCTACCAAGGTTGAATTCTTCCACTAGCAGCCAAAAAAAAACTACGAATCTCAATCTTTTCCATCTGTCTGGCTCTGAAATTTTGTAGTACGATCGGTTGCCGGCAGTGACAGCACAGTATTGGTGGTACAGTGTTGGTGTCAGTATTAGGTGATGTTGTTCTCTATTTTTGCCACCAGGGGGCAGTTATCAGCGCACATTATCCGCCCTGCCTTCCCCCTCTACAGGACAGCCTCCGGGCCACATCCTGTTCTCTAGACCTGGAGTGAAAACCTCCACTTATACCTGTCTCTTATATCTTCGTAAGATATGAAGGTGAAGTCCAGTCCTAGTCAGGAAACATGGATGTAGCCTGAGAGACGCCATATCTGTCCGTTTGTCGGCCCGTCCTTCTGTCTGCCTGTCTGTGCCAATGCTGCCCCCCCCCCCCCCCCCTATCCAATCCCTTCTCTCAGGTCTGGATAACCAGAGAACAGTCACCAAAATCACCAATCCAATCATATGAGGTTGTAGCAAAGCTGAAACCTCCTCTGCCAAAACCCACTTCAGTGTCCACCAGCCTCTTTTACCTCATCTACCTTTTTCTTTCTCTGTCCATTTGCTTTGACATCTGTTCTTTCAGCTTGCCAGAGAGCGACACTGAAGACACAAAAGGCATTACAGGACAGAAACACTTAGGACTAATAATTTCATCCTTATTGTTATGAGGGACAACAATTATTGAATATTCAATAAGTCTAGGACAAGATGATAAAGTATAGATAAATATAGATGACGAACTACATATAAATCTAGATATAATACAGTAGATGTAGTTATAGATAACAGACAGAGTATAATTAGAGTTTCAGATATTTATTTATTTTGCATACCGTTCATGCTCATGACACGGTTGACGATCTAGTTACTCTTGAAACCTCGCACTGTTTTCTTCGCAGTTGCATAAGCCAGAAAACAAACCCCAGTCCACGTGTTTTGACTCTATGCAGACCTCATAAGCATCCTCATCGTATTATTTCGGAGGAGAATCTACAACGCTGTGGTACTGTAAAAACGGATAAATGAAACGAATTGTAAAGATCGACACTGCATTTGCACACGTCTCTTGACATCACACACAGTGAAACCCCTTTCTTTCATGTACCTTTTTCGCTTGTCCCCTATTCCCTCCCCAACTTTCTCTGTCCCGAAATGTGTTGCCTCCAGGCCTAGTAGTTGAGCATAGCGTAGTGAATATGGGGATAGGGGGGGTTTTGTTTTTGTTGATTGTTTATTTGATTGGCGGGAGTCGAGGGCCGCAAATCTGAAACCCCTCTGCCTACATCTCCCATCAAGTGAGGTTACGGCAGGTGGGGACGTTTCCCCAAAACCCCCTACAGAGCCACAGTGCCTTCTGTATCAGAGTCACATTCGTCACCCCCCATTCTTCTCGCCCTTAGCCGCTCCTGTCCACCGCCCCCCACCCCCCTACCCTCTGTAGTAGTTGAGATCAACCACACTACGCCTTAAAAGTCAAGTCCAACCGGCTCCCATGCTAGTGTAGAAACAGGGAGTGCGGTGATTTTGAGACTGGGCCACGGTGAGGAAATAGCCAAGATGCTAGACTTGAAGTAGGGAAATGAATATCACATCCAGTATGGGCTAATTTCTTAAAAACCCCATTCAAACATTAACAGAGTTTTGTAGTTGCTAAAAAAAAAAATCAAAAGGGATCTTTACAGTTTAAATCAGAGCCTCGTGGTTTTGTCTTCATTGTTGCTATACCGATGCTGTTAGCAAGCTAGCCCTCTTGGCTTCACCTCCCTGTTAGGCGTGGCATTTTTTTATCCATCCTGGAAATGTCGTGGGTCCAGTTTGGGTGTAGTGAGAGGTTTACAGAGGTGCAAAGCGGTTTCCTTACTTCTCAGGTCCCTCTAGATTTAGGTAGATAGTTAGACAACGTAGGGAAAAGTCAGCTACAAAACACGCAGGCCTCGGTTTGAGTTATTGTATGGTTTTACCTGGCATGGCGTCAGACGTTGTAATGTCACCCCCCCCCTCCCCTTCTCTCCCTTCACTGACATACATTACACACTCTGACCCCTCATCAGCAGCCTGCCAAGCGTGTTGACAGACAGGCGGGAAAAACCCACCTCCATTTTGGCTCCTCGACATCACTCGCTTGTCCACAATTGTAACAGCGGATCCAAAATGGCCGACACACAACACTGCCCTTGTGTGAAAGCATGTTGCGTGTGTGCTTTTCCGAGAACAAATCCCATTCTTCGAGAAAAAAAAGAAAAAAAAAAAAAAAAAAAAAAAAAAAGTGAACATCTGATCCTTCTTTCGTTGTTTTTGTTGGGGGGGATTGCAAAGCTTTTGCTAAGTCATCGCTTCTACCCACATCTGCTGTCTGTGTCTTCACCTCCGGCTTCTGTCACCCATCGGACTAATCATTCTTTTTTCTTCTTCGTTATGGGACGAAGGAAAAACTAACAAACGCACCAAACCATCCACTCAGTCGGCTGTGAAATTGTGTCAGTGGGTCAGTCGTGAGGCAACGCGTCGACAAAAACACGAATAAGGGCTCTCTTTAAAAAAAAAAAAAAAAAAAAAACTACACAGTGGGTTTTAATGTACAGTAGTGCTGCCAAAAGTTGTGCTTATGTAGCTGAAGCCACGCCGTGGTCTCCCCTTTGTACAGCACTAGATGTGTGCATGCGTGTGTGTGTGTGTGTGTGTAGGGGGTCAAGAGCGAGGCGGGGAGGGGCGGGAGGGTCAAAAAGGCAATGAGAGAGATTTCAATGACATAGGGGTCCTGTTTGGGAGGAGGGGGGGGGGGTGTTTGGGGGGGGGGGGGGGAGCAGCAGCAGAAGTCGTAGTGATGTTAACACACAATTTCACAATGGCACTGGACCACTTTTCGGGCTCATCCTCATGCTCAGAAGCCATTTTGTCACCGTCACCCGCCCACGCTCTGTCCCACTGTGAGGGGGGCGGGGCCGCTGCTGCGACAGGGAGACATTTACTGTGTGTGTGTGTGTGTGTGTGTGTTGCTGTCTGAGAGTGTGTACGAGTGTAAGCAGTTGCATGGGCTGAAACTGATTATTTACATTGTTGATTAATTTGGCAATTTATTTTTCCCGAATAATCAATTAGTGAATAATTATATTTTCTAAGGTGTTTTTGGACTCCAGGTGCAAATTAGAAGTTGAGCTAAATGTGTATATTTGGTTTCAAAAAGCCAAAATATGAGATATATTCTGAGAAGATAAGATAGAAAATAATTCTTCCTGAAGGAAAGTTTTGTACCCAAAGGGTCAATATATAATGTTAAATACAATTAAATGGAAGTAAAACTAAAAAAACATGTTTTATAAGGATGCTTAAATGAAAGTACAGTGTATGGTTACTATATTCAAAGTTACAGGCAATGAAAATTCTGCACAGAAAAGTGTGTTTATGCCACTTTATTAGTATGGAAATTATTGTACATTCATAAACACTAATGTGCAATATCTGTATATAAACAGATAAATAACAATCGACACCTCAAGTTCAGAATCAAATGACAAACAATCAAACATCCAAAGATAATTAATGATATTGAACAGAGAAAAGTAATAAATCATCTTCAAAACAGAGAAAATTTTTAGTTTTTAAATCGGCTATTAATATTGTTATTCTTTTATTTTCCGTGAGTTGATTAATAAATGAGTCAACTAATCGTTTCAGCCCTAAGTGTGTGTGTGTGTGTGCATGTGTGCGTGTGCATGTGTGTGTGTGTGTCCGCATGCATGCAAGAGGAGGATCGAGGAAGTTTATTATTGTGTGTGTGTGTGTGTGTGTGTGTGTGTGTGTGTGTGTGTGTGTGTGTGTCCTGAAACATCAGCTACAGTAGGTCACCCTCAGTGCCTTACACTGTACAGGACACGATGATTTCTCCCTCTGAGACAATCGCAGCACGCACGTGAGATTTTAATGTCCTCGTTGCCACCTTCATCTCCTTCCCTCCCTCCCTCACTCCCTCCCTCACTCCTCACTTTCCTCTGGGATCATTAAGTCAAGCCTGGAGGGTGGAGGGTGGAGGGTGGAGGGGGTCAGCAGAACCCTGTCGTTGCTCTCACCCATTCTCTCCCGGACCATCCATTGTGTAGTTTGGCTCAGTAATTCTTGTGTATATAATCCATAAACTTTCTGAAAAACTCATTGTGTTCATCTGATTTTCTCTCTGTTTCGTTAGTCTTCATCTCTCTCCTTCCTCGTGTAATACCACTCATAAACACAAGGTGGCGGGGTTGAGCTTCCACCATCCCCACTCATTACGAAAGGTGTGTGTGTGTCAGTGTGTGCAGTGTAGGTGGAATGAGTTCATGATTGCCTGTGTGGGTGTGTTTTGTCTGCAGTCCGTGTGCGTCTTCAGCTCTTTATGGAGTCCAGCAGGTATTAGAGGTGAATTTGTTGGTTATTTCTGCAAATTAATCCATAATTCATTCACTTGAATTAACAGTTTGATCTCTCACATGACGTATTATTTCTTCTATAGGAAGAGAGTGTGCACACTATGGGTCATTGCATAAAATAGGCATTAAACAGTATGTTTAAAGCTGATCCACTACTAGGGGGCAAGAAAAAACACAAGTGATATATATCAGCCTTCAAATAGGACCGTGTTTACGACAAAAGTCCACACGAATGCCCCCCCCCCATCTTGTGGTATTTTCGACCTCGTTAGTGGAAACTTTATGAAAGCTCCGAGTTCACGATTTGTGACTGTGTTTGCGGAAGTTTTCACGCTGGAAGTTCCTTTTTTTCGCTGGATATATTGTACTTTTTTGAGGGTTTTTTTTCTTTGTAAATTCATATGTCTGAGGAAAATGTTGATATTCCCATTAAAACCGACTGCATTTAGCTGCTAATGCGCTAAATGTGATAACTTACTGATACTCGCGTGGAAGAACGCAGATTCTGCGGCCAAACTAAAAGTTAGGAATAGTTTGACCCTTTGCGTCCGGAGAGAACTCGCAGCCAATCAGTGAACAGATTCCTCTGACACGTTGACCTGTGTTACAGAAAAAAATTCATCCAGCTTGAAACGCATAAACAGAAAAATGGGAATTATGGTGGTCGAGCCGCACTTCGCCGCTTTATCCCAAAACTTTCTCCCTGATACCTGCTCAGCGCCTCTCTGTGCGGACTTACAGTGAATTGATTGATTGAGACATGTGTGAAGTGTCTCCTGCTGTCGCCATAGCAACCCCAGGTCCCTCTCCGTTTCCATCCATCTCTCTCTCTCTCTCTCTCCTCCATTTTTCTCCGTCACCATCAACCCAGTGGAGACAAGTTGCTTCCAGAAGATCTGTCCTCGCCTCTTGGCGCTGGAGGCCGATCTCTCCCAAAACATCTTGAGGTGCCATGAGATCAGATTTTTTTTTTTTTTTTTTAAACCCTTTGTAGCACAGATTTGATTATTCATCCCTCAAAACATTTGATTTATTCCTATGTTTTTTGTGGTTAGTTAGAGAACAAATTGGCGTCCTGAAAACAAACTTTGCCTTATTTATTTGGCTTTCGTACTTGATTGGTTGACGTTTTGGTAACTTTTAATTTGATAGAAGTAAAGATTGAGGTGTCAAAAGAAATTTGATTCTAAGCCCCGGAAACAAACCAAAGACTAGAGACATTTGTGTCTCTTCTTCTCTGGTATTCTCCTAGTTTTCAGGTCAAACAAACCAAGCGTAAGGAGTAAACTGCTCCTTGTTTGGAACATAAAATGCAACGAAATCCTTTCCCAAAGCTACAAAGGGTTCATTATAATCGTGGTTGCCGGTGCAGAGATGCATTGGGAAAACTCTCCGAAGCAACTATCAACCATCCATCTCATCACCATGCAAACCATCGGACACTCGACCCAGTAGAAACCGAACCAGTGCCACAGTAGAAAACCATACAGGATTCACTCAGCAAGTTGGGGAAAAAAAGAGAAAAAAATAAACATACATGGCAATTTAAGATAAAAGAGAAGTATTTAATTACAGATTTGCATGTGCAATGTGCATGCCACTATGTGGGGTAACAAGTCAACTTCAGGAATTAAAAAAAATAAATATGAAGAAAAAAAGTATATATATATATGTAAAAATATATATAGATAGATGTTTTTAAGAGCAATGTGTTTCTTTTTTCTTCTATTTTTAAAAACAAAAAAATAAAAAAAACCTGACAAAAAAAAACAAAAATGAAAAAAAAAAAATCATCCTGATAAAAAATGGAAATGACTTTGGTGATGAAATCAAAGAATGTTTGTTTGTTATATTTGCCAGTTATTTCACGGGGGGAAAACCGTGGGGGAACAAGGATAGATAACACTTTAACTAACATTACAAAAAAAAAAAAAAGAAAAAATGATTTTAAAAAGGGGGAGAAGGAGAACAAAAAATGTCCTTGATGAAAAACAATCCCTTTGAGAGTAAAGAGCTGCCTGAACCTGAATCTGGTGATGTTATTCCCGTTTATTCTGGATATGAAATCCCTTCTTTCTCTCTCCTTCTCTTTCTCTGACCATCTCTTTCTCTCCCTCTGTTTCTTTCTCTATCTATCTCTGCTGTTTCTACCAGTGCATTTTGTAATTTCAAACAGAACTCTTCCTAAAGAACCTGAATAAACCAGAGAGAATGCATTCTACCCGTCCTCTTGTCTGCTTTATTGATCCTGCGCACACTAACACAGTCACATTACTCATAATCTAGAATAATGTCCATCAAATATGAAGTGTGGAGCCTGCACTGAATGCAACCTCGCAGTGGTGACGAGACAACTTTACACTTTATGATAATCTGGCATCAGATTCATATTGAACATTTACATATTTTCTATCTGTTATGTGGTTGCACATGCTTTGATTCATTTCTCATTTGTTTAGGAATGTGCACCACGAAGGAGCAACGCCAACAGAGGTGAGTCGTGAGGTTTTAGTTTTAAGACCTCAAACTTTATTTTATATTGTACATATTCTTTGCACCGGCGCTGAAGAACCTGGGGCCACGTTGTGTTTTACAGTGTAGGAGTGCAGCTTTGTTTCTGAGTCTCTGGAAGATAATATTTTATCTTTTACTCCAACACACGTGTGAGAGCTGGAGGTATTGGTCACTTTAAACATTTTACACAGTTTTTAATAAGTGTCATGAATTATGATCCATTCTTACATATTAATCTGCACAACATGAAGTGACCTGAACCACCTACAACATTAACCTTTGCACTTTTGCAGTATATTTACATTTTACTTGAATTTAATCTTTAATGCAATCTTTTACTCGGACTATAAACAAGTTTGTTTTTTAATTAAAGTTATGATGTGTCCAACTTTTAAGGGATGTGAATACTTTTCCTATCACTGCAGATATACGACAATAACAATATTATTTGTCGATTTAGTATCATACTAACAGTTCATTCACACATCCAGTCACATGTAAAAGGATTATGTTAAAGTAATGTGATTAAATGAAAGTTTAATCCCGTTAAATTGCATTTAACGGGATTAAACTTTCAAAATGTGGTTTCATAATTTAAACATAAATCTACGTGATACAAGTACGAGCACAATAAAAACGGTGATTACTGTTCAGTAAAGTTGTATACTAAGTATGTGACAGATAACACTTGTTAATACAACAAATTACAGTCTCTTTTTGACGTGTTGTAAAGTTAAATATATCACATTCTCATTTTATAATGTGACTGTTTCTGTAAATGTAATAAAGTTTCTCTGTCAGCTGAAATAAAACACGTCTTAATAACGTGTGAGTAAGAATGAATGGGGCATGAATTTAACAGCAGTGGTCTTTAAACATTCGTCCACCCTGAAAACTAGTGGAATTCACCCTTTAAAAATCTTTTTTTAATTCTCATACTTAAAACTGGTTTGTATATTCCTGCACTATCTCCAAATGCAAAGGAATTTCAAATATCCGTTTGTTTCATCAGACCCTGACATTCAGGAGAAGATTAATGCAATCGCTGGTCATTTTGTTGAGAAAAGTGCTAAACGTCTGTCCTCTGCGTCCGTCCGTCCTGCAGACGAGCGTCTCAGAGACGAGGAGACACACCAGGCTGCGTCTCTCGCTTCTATTGAAGAGTTAAAAACATGTTGAAACCAAACGCCTCCTCAGACTTCCTCCCTCCTCCTCCTCCTCTCTGTCTACGTCTGACAATACGTCACTAATATGGGCTGTGGAAGACACACACACACACACACACACACACACACCCCCCCCCCCCCACACATTCACAGAACCTTTCACTGTGTCCTACACTCCCCCTCCCTACGTAGTTTTATTGACATCCTTCCTCCGTCTATCTACCCCCTTTCTCTCTTTGAACACCTACTGCCCTTCGTCCTCCTCTCTGTCTGTCTGTCTGTCTGTCTGTGTGTCTCTCTGTCTGTATGTAT
>CALSCE010004105.1:226924-243478 GCA_943593645.1 Bovichtus variegatus
ACACACACACACACACACACACACACACACACACACACACACACACATACAAGGCCAGATGTATTGTAGAGCTCTGTCCTCCTGCAGTCTCAAAATAGCAGCCTCCTACACATTCTGTTGCCTGCCGGCATCAACGCATCACTTCCTGCCAGCTCTGCTGCTGCTGTCACACACACACACACACACACACACACACACACACACACTCTTACTCATTCACATTCATAGTTAGTCCTCTGCTGTAATGAAACGTCTCAGTCAGGCTCACAGTCGCGGCCGTGAGAGGCATGAGGTCATGTGTTCACAGCCTCTTGACATGTGATCATCAAATGATTACACACACACACACACACACACACACACACACACACACACACAGATACTACACGTAATTACTTCCTCTTCATTTCCAGAGAAACAGAGCTACTTTCTAACTAAATTACAACAGAGCGTGACTCACAGAAACACGTACTTAACAATATGGTTTGTTGAAGGCGAATTATATTTTTGCCTTTGACGATATTAAGTAAGATATTGTGCCAAATATCTAAACCTTGTACCATTTATATGCCAGATAACTACAGAAAATTAATGTATAAATGTTTAATAATAAAGTACTTAAATATTAATGTGTTATTTAATCCAGTATAAAAACACCAGCGTGATGCAGTGATAATCTACAGTCTAAATCCCCAGTCAAATACGGAGCCAAACCATCATGATGGAGGCATGTGCATCGTGACATATATGATCAGAGACGCACATCTGCACATGGCTCCCTCGCTCTGATTGGTCGCTCAGTTTATCTGCCTGCATCACAGGCAGGAGCGCGGGGCTCGATGCATGCATCCTGTGTGAAGACATTTCCTGCGCTGTTCTTTTTTTAGCTCCGAGCTGCTAGAGCTCCACGTCACTGTGACTGTCTGGCCTCTGCACTCCGCATTTTAATCAGGCTGCCACATACATACGGCCGTAACGGTGCAGGACAGGAATCCATCACTGAAATGTTCCTGCAATTTGCTTAGTTGTTGCAACAGTATTTTTGTTTTATTTTTATAGAAATATATTTGTGCAGCAGGAAGTGTTCGGGGAATATCGTTTCACTTCAATAAGTCCAGGGATATCTTACTTACTTATATCTTACTTTCAACTGTGTGCAGGTAGAAAATCCTAACATTGGAGAACTGCTGCTCGCTGCGTCATTCTACGGATGGCAATGTTCTTATAAATATCTCTACTTAATGGATTGCCAAGAAATTGTGTGAAGACATTCATGGTTTCCATAGAAATAATTGGCTAAAGTACAGAGCAGACATTCATGCGGCCCTCACGTGTACTCAGCATGATGATTTGATTTGTTTATGACCAGACGGCTGCAAAACCAAAGAACTTTCCCATCAACCTCAGCTGCACCTTGTGTTTAGTGCTAACCAGCTAATGTTAGCATGCTAACACGCTAAACTAGGATGCTGAACATAAGCACGTTAGCGGGCTGAATTAACGCTCAGCTCAGGCTTCGCCGAGCACACTTCCGTCACCCTCCACGGGACACTTCCTGGTGTTGTCGATACGGTGTGTGTGTGCCCGTACGATGAAGTCGGAGACAATGTCAAGATTGAGCCTTTTTTCGTCTGCCGTCCTGTGCAGTTCAGAGGCCGACACGAGCTGCGTGCATTTGAGGATTTCGAAAGAAGAGAAACGCCTTCGACTTTGTGATCCGGACTCAGGTCCCTGATGTGAAAGCCTCCTCTGAGAGCCGCTAGCATGGCTGTCTACTGACAGTTTAAAGGCCAAAATAACTCAAATCATTCATACATGCGATAGTACAAGGACAATAACTGTATTATACTGCAGTAATAACTGTAATCCATCACTGTCACTCCGCAGTCCATTCACACAGCGAGTGACAAAGAATCGACAGTTACACTGAGACGACAGAGACATCAGAGCGCTGTGAAATAAAAGGAACTAAAGAATCACGCCATCGGTTTCCTTGAAAGGAAGAGTTCCACCTCTGGCTCTGTTCAAGCCCCTTTCAGCACGACATCAACACAAGCCGGCAAATTGATATATAAAATAATAACACCAATAACCCTGTGTCTCTGCGCTACAAACTATATTTAGCGTGCAGGAAATTTGAGCCAGGATGAATCTCTTTTTAAAAATATGTTCGTAATGCTGTTTGATTTGAGCACATGTGCTGTCCAAGGACATGTTGTATTCTTCTTCAAGAGGCTGCGTGGAACATTATGTGCCACTGCTGCTGTGCCCGTCTGTGGACAACGTGCACTTCTCCGCTGAAGCTCAGCGCCGAAGCTCCTCTGAGCAGCTCAGTAGACGATGTCATCGGTCGATGTGCTGCGTTAATGTGGCAAATCTGAGGAGTCCTTCAAAATAAAGGTGGTGTAGTTCAAACTTAGACGTTACTTAAAAGTGCAACTAGACTTATGTTATATATTGGGTTGAGTTCTGTACCAACATGATCCCAAAACAGTTCAAATCTAGAGAAATCTGTCGTTTTATTCGAGGTAACGGTGCGTTTCATTTGGTCGCCTGTCAATGGCGTCACATCGCCTTTGCGCATCCATCAGCGTTGGCTGCCAGAAGCTTCATAAACTGACTTTTAATCCAGTTTCAAGCCACATTTTTAGGATACACTTCTCAGATCTTGCTGGTTTTTAACTCTATATTTTAACCGGATGAAGGATTTTGGTCCTCGGTCGTCTGGATCTTAAGTTCTCAGAGAAACGAGCTGAGCGAACGTTAACGGCAGCGACGGTGATTTAACCTCCATTGTTATGTGTTTTAATCACCGGGTGCGTTTGTTTTTGGAGAGGAGGAGACCTCTGTGGATAATTTGGATTCCGATGAACACTGGGGGGAATCCTAACCGGGAGAAGCCGACAGCGAAGACGACACTGGTGGCGAAGACAACAACTCCCATGATCCCACGCTACTTAAGAACAGCACCAAACGGCGTCTTTTGTCACTGTTTTGATTGAGAGACCCCCGAGCACATTCTTTGTTAGTAAAAACCAATTACAGTGATTTTGTACGTCCTGAAACCCACTCTAGCTGAATAATTATTCTTGCTTAAAAAAAGATTTACATAATAGATATATTTTAAAATGAAAGCCGCCGTATGACCCAGATTTTTTTAACGATAAGCCTGTGATGTCGGCAGATCAGGGTCACTGCGATGGAAAACTCTGGGGTTTATGCGTACATTCATATGCTGTGTGGATATTACGTGGTATTAACACTCGGTGTGACAATGCAGCTGCTGAGGCTCTGATACATGAAAACAACATCAGTGAAGTCATAACAAAAACATGATGCATTTTACGTCAGAGGTATCGCCACATAATGTGACGCATCGGGGTAAAACATTTGTTTTTTTCTGACTTTTCTCAAATGTGTTGTTTATTAAATAAAAATAGTTAGACTTGAAGCAATGAATAAATCTATTGATTTATTGAGTGGCGGCAAAAATCTATTTTCGATTAATTATTTCAGACGTTTTAAAGGAAAAAAAGAATTCCTCTGATTTAGTTTCTCAAATGAGAGGAATTGCTGCCAGTCTCTGTTATATTATATAATATATTATATACATATATATATATATATATATATGCATATATATTATATTATATACAGATATTTATATAAATTAAATATATAATTATATAATATATTTTATATATATATATATGTATATATTATATATATATTATATACATATATATTATATTATATACAGTATATATAGTATATATATATATATATATACTATATATAATATAATATATTGTCATATATTGCAAATTAAATCTATATTTGGGGTTTTGGATTTGGACAGAAAAGACATTTAAAGTCATCTTCGGCTCTGGAAAGTTGTGAGGAGCATTTTTTTTTCTGACTTATACTGATTATACTGATTGATGGGAAAATGAATTGGCAGATTAATCGATAATGAAAATGACGGTACGCTAATGATAATAACCCTCTTCATCATCGTGTTTGTTTTACCACAGAAAATAAAGATCTGAGTGAGTAAAGCTGATAAAGCAACTTTCTAGTTGAACCACAAACAGACTCTGGAGGAAAATTTGACTATTGACTTAGACAAGACAAAAGCAACAGAAGTAAAACTATTAACAATAAAAAAAAGGAATTCAGCTGATTAAAGACAAATCCAAAACAAGCGCGTTCCCTTTGTCCAGCAGCTGTTACCTGCTTCCGTTTAAAGACGAGGATGGTGAGGGTTTAGAAAAACAACTCAAGGTCCATTTACTTTGCTTCCTCCCGGTGACGTCACGCAGCCTTATCAGCGGACGGCGTTTGCTCGGTTGCCATGGAGACGTTCTGTTGACGAGCTCAGTAGTTGTGATGTCATCCGTAGCCTTCGTAGGACTTCTTGTCATAGCTTTTATTTTTCATCTCCTTCCTCCTCTGTGTTGTCTTCATCAACTTTCTTCCGTGTTCTCTTCCTCATCACTGCTCAGCGTGGGAAAGAGGAAGAACTCTCTTCGCCTCCACCCGTGGAGACAGTATATATACTTTTATATGTAGTTTTGCGTCATAATATCTGACTATATGATCATTTATGAGGAACTTTCTTGGTTTTTTATTTTTATTTCAGTTCCTGTTTACGCTGTTTTTACTGTGTTACAATCATGTTTTACTGACTACATAGATATAGATTGTGGAATCATCTGTAACACACTTTAAATAAGGATTCTTTAATAACATTGGGACATTTTTTTAATTAATTGTTTTGATGATGATGATTAAGCTAATGGTGATGTTTGTGTTCTTATTTCTCTATTTTATTTTACTTATTTTTTTCTCAGGTTTTGTTTTCTTTATGTTTTCTTTATTTTTTTTTGGGGGGGGGGCTAATGTAATCTCGGCATCATTGAAAATGAGGGTCCATCCGTTACTGTAATCCCAAGATTAGCGGCTGTGTCTCAGGAGGTGGAGGTCATCGGCGGGTCGGTGGTTCGATCCCCGGCCTCTGTGGTCAGCATGTCAAAGTGTCCTTAGGCAAGATACTGAACCCCAAATTGCTCCCGATGGCCAACAGTGTGTGTGTGTGTGTGAATGGTTATCACTGATGAGCATGTGGCACAGCAGCCTCTGACGCTGTGTGAATGTGTGTGTGAATGCTGATGTGTTGTGAAGCGCTTTGAGTTTATAAATGCAGTCCATTCACCATTTAGGGAAGAAATCCTCCTCCCTCCTCGGCTCTTTATCATCCTGTCAGCTTCTTCTTTCCTCGTTGTTTTTGCTTCCTCATTTTTTCCACTTGTTCTTACTCCTCTTGACTCAGATGCCCCCTTTAATATGCGGGAAAGAAGCGGTGAGGAGGAGGAGGAGGATGGTGATGGTGGTGACTGGGATCTTAATAAACAAACACAAGGATTGTGATGAAAAGCTGAGCAAACCAGAACAACCGGATCACCTGGCAGGAAGCCGCAGCGGCTGCCTCTGAGCGTGAGGGTGATGAAGAGGCCCTCGGGCTGTCGGCGCTACCTGCTACTCTCTGCGTTACGCCTGTTTTTGCCCCCAGCTGCTGTGGCGACGTTGCGTAACTCTTTTTTTTTAAAATGTATTATTATCCCTGAATCAGTGTCAGGTCATGTTGGAAGGGAAGGATGTGATTCAGAATTCTGTCATAATCCACAGGAAATGGTACGACCCAGGACGCTGCTCATGTGTGTGTGTGTGAGAGTTTGTTTGTTTGAATGTGTGTGTGTGTGTGTGTGTGTGTCACTGTAAGCATGAGATTAGCGGCGGCAATCCAGACTGGCGCTGGGTTGTACCAACATCCTCCCTCTTATAAAGGATTGACCCTGTGAACTGTGGCCTAATATAGACCAATAGCCCTTTAATTTGGAAATAAGATGTGAGTGGCCATGTTCAAGTGTGTGTGTGTGTGTGTGTGTTAATCAGAACCCCTCCACGTCACCTTCTAACTTCCGAAACAAACAGAGCAGGACAACAGAGTACCCTTTCAACGTGTTTATTACAAATATTTACACCATTAGTTCAATCATTCAGGTAAAAAAGCAGCTTGGAATTTGAGGTAATATCATTTTGTTCACAGATCTGATACAATAAAGAACATTTCAGTGACGTGAAAAGCAGAGAAAGTTTACATTACTTCCAACAGCTTCTGGACAGCCTCTTTCTCCTCAACGCACCATGTGAACACAGTATTCAGGACAGTCCCATAGCAGTAGTATTGATCTATCAAAGTCCACAGCAGCAGTGTGTGTGTGTGTGTGTGTGTGTGTGTGGCCCAACTGTCCTTCCTCTTTCAGTGTTTGAGTCTCGGTATGAAGGCAGGAAACTCCCTGAAGTCTTACATGTGTTTTGCTCTGTGGTCACTTCTTCTGTGACTCACGTGACTCTGTGCTGATTCACACATTCACACACTTTGAGTCAGCGTCAGTCACTTGTTTTGACTCATTTTTAACTGAAGGTGAATCACCGGGAGACCAAAAGCAGCCAGTTCCCCTTCAGTTTCTTCCTCAAACTTTCCAGCCCGTACTCCCTCAGCCTGGTTCATGTGCGCCCCTCTCTGCTTGTTCTGGGGGCTTCACCAGTCCGACAGGCTCGCTCAGATCGGCCGGAGAGCTCGCACCATGGTCCCGGTAATCCCTCTGTCCCGGGACCGCCGATGTAGGTCAGCTCCTTGGTGCGCAAAGGGGGTCAAACCGCCCTTATAGGTTAACGAGGAGTTCAGAATCACTCCGCTCCAAAGTCTCATTGGAGGTTATTTTCTCCCTCCGTCTGTTCAGAATGCAGGTATCACCCGATTTAGATTGAGAGACAAAGCGGTCAGAGACTCCCCGGCCCCGGCGCGACAGCTGCCCAGCGGGGCCGCATACCTCTCCTCCCCGGGCTCCAGCCTCGCCCTCTTGCTGGGAAGGAAGTCAGGCGCCGCCGCCGCCTTGCCCCGGCGTTTCCTGGACTGCCTCGTCGGGCTCATGTTCTCTTTGTCCTCTGTGATGTCACCATCACAGCCTTCGTCTTCGCTGTCTGGCTCCTCTGAGGCCGGCTCGGCTGAGTTCAGTGCCGGCTGGAGCTCAGGCTGAGGCTCGGGCACAGTTTGTTCCACCGGGCTGGAGCTTGTCTCCATCGGCTCCGATGTCGGCTGCGCGCCGCTCGGCACCTCGCTCTCCCGGGAGGAGTGGTAGATGTCCCGGGCAGACCTCATGACCATGGAGAGCAGAAGGCTCCGGTGGAGTCTCAGTCCGCCTCTCTGCGTCCTGGAAGCGTACAGCTTGCTTATCGACACGGCCAGGATCCGTCTGGCTTCGGCGTTCACTTCCATAGCGGTTGTGGCACTCATTGTTCTTTTTTTTATGCGTAATTACGCACGGTAGTTTTGGCACTTTTAGCAAAAGCTCAACAATCGAACGAGCTTTATCTGTCCTGAGTTAGACTCAACACTATCTAGTTTGTAATCTGTCTAAGCTCAGACTTCAGCTGTTCACCAGTTGTTGTACTCAGAGAAATGAGAGCGTGTGAGTAGCAGGGTGGCGTTTTATTTCCTCTTTGACGTAACATGGACTTCATTCCTCAGTAAGCGACAAACAGGCGCCGCCCACACCTGCTGTAGCTGCAGCGAGCACACACACACACACACACTCACACACACACACACACACTCACACACACACACACGCACCATCTGTTACGTCTACCGTTTTTCTCACAGTTGATCTCTTTTATTATTTAGATTTCTGCTTCTGCTGCAAGTCATTTCTCGCTACTGCAGCCCATAAGATACAAAGATAAAGATCCTAAATTCAACCTGAAAGGTTATATTCTATATTGTATTATTATCATTATTTCAATGTTATTAGCTTCCTTATGAACATGCATGCATACGTTTTATTTTCTTGTTATTAGGGTAAATTATTTTTAACAGACGTCTTATCTTATATGCAAATGACCATAACGTCGTCTTGTAAAACGATGAAATGACGATTACATCAATGTTTTAAAAGCAAGAAAACAGGCAAAACATTATCTATTGCACATTTTAAGAAGAGATTGAGATATTTTACAGAAAAGCAAAACGTATTACAATTTTGCACGTGCAGTGTATTTGCAAAAAAAAAATTAAACAAGTTTCTGTAATAAACTCTATGCAGTGTAATTTAAGGGTTTTATTAAACAGGTTTTATTATCTAATTTCTATATTATACGGTAACGTTTCTTTCGGATAATACATGTTATTTTATAAAAGCAAGTTTTATATCGAGATTCTATGCAACAAAAGTCACATTTCCGTCTCAACATACACACTTACAACTACCAGAGGAAGTGTTTGAAGGGTTTGCAGCGCAGTGTTTGAGGAAGTGTTCTGAGGGAAGGTGCAAAAAGAAACGTGTCAGTCACTGTTTACATTCTGGGAAAGAAACCCAGCCAGCAGCAGTTCGAAGAATTTACGTGGGAGAAGAAAACGTGTCTCCAATTTCTCTCCAATTTCTCGGGGAGTTTCTTCTCTTCCTCTTCCTGTCAAACACACACACACACACACACACACACACACACACACACACCACGTCACTCACTCACTCGCACGCTCAGCCTCCATATATGGTCCATCCGGTAGTAAACCCCCGTGGGGACGCGCACAGTGGAAAAGTCATGACGCGAACGCGCAACCGCAGCCCTCCCCGTCCTCTCTCTGTGCGCGGGCACAGCGGTGATGGCGTCATCGCAGCACCATATATGGAGTTGTCACCGGTGTAAATTAGGTTACTAAGCAGCGGCTCGGGTCAAACGGCAGGCGGCTGTCAGTCCCGAGCACCGCGGTGAGGCTTTCAAGTGCCGTTGGAAACGTAAAGACTTTACATTGGCAACCGAACAAGGCGGCGCATTCTGCAGTCAGACGGTGCTGTTGCGAAATGTTTTTAAACACACTACATCCTGAACACAATTCAAATAAAATGGAGGTATGACAATCATAATAAGCACTGTTGGTTTTGCACATTATTTCATTTTTTTGCTCCTCGCTGATCTAAACCGAGCTGTGATTTCTTCTGGATCAAAAACATTTACGAAGATTTTCTCCTTCTTCCAACCCCACCCATCCCCACCCATCCCTACCCATACACACATGCATACATCCAACATACAAAGATAAAATAATAATGTATGAATAAATATAATTTAAAAAAATTGCATGAGAATTTCCATCCAAAATGATGGCTTACATACATCATGAATTTTGAGATTTTATTTGCTTTTTTTTTTTTTTTTTTTTACATGGACAGTGATGCTCATTGTTCATACACAGTTACCCTAATTGTTTTTTCCACTTACCACAACTTTTCTTTTTCTTTTTCATTGTGCTGCTGAAATGCTACATGTCTCTCATGAGGGTCAAAAATGATCTTATTTTGCTTTTAAATATAGAATAGCAAAGCGACAGCAAGGAAAAATAAGTGCGTATTGGGGGAGGAAGAAGATATGTTTTACATATCATCCATGCAACATATGAAAGTTTGAAAGTAAGCTCATCTGTAGTCCTTTTTACATACTTACCTTCATCACATACTGTAGGCCTGTATAAATGGGGATTAGAGACAGGATTTTCTACATTTTTTAATGATCTATGTTAAAAAAAATAAATAGTGCATTGAGTGTGTGAAAATAAAAACAGCGAACACTTAATTCAACCTAATTCCATCATTTAAAGCAGCTAAAATGATGTCACTTTGATTATAAACGCTTTTTACACCCGCATGACTAACTCCGCTTGACATACGAATGGTGCTCAAAGCTGGACAACTATTCAGTCAGTGTGCAAATTACACTTGTTATCAGTAACACCACCGCCAACAGTTGTCAGATGCTGTAAAGACATGCGAGATGTAACCATGGAGACCTTCCCCATCATTACTTTTCCTTCCCACATAACCGTCGCGTCAGAAACACTCACATGATAATAAATAGCAAATGTCTGAACAACAATTATACCAAGATGTTATAATGCCTTTATCAGTGGCAGGCTTAAACCGTGGTGTTTAAAAACAAAAAAATACAATTTATACTGAAGGTTATTGTTGAGAATGAAAGAGCCCGACAGGCCTTAAATTATTATAACATATATAACACCTTTAAAAATAAGACTCCAGCTGGATGTTTTCCCATGTAGTCATGAATGATCTGGAGCTTCTTGTTTTAAAGTGCTTTATGTCTTATATGTAGAATCGTGTCTGTATTTTTCTGGAGTTCTATGTTTTTTTATGTACGTATTGTTGAGTTTGTGTTTTTGTACCGTCCCCTGTGTACTTTTCCCTATACAAATAAACATGTATTTCTTATTTATTATTTTATTTAACATTAAATAATGTTAATAAACTATGTTGGCAAATCAGAAATGCAAAATATAGATACTTGAGCTTTAATAAGAGATAAGATAGAACTTTATTAATCCCGAAGGAAAATGTTTTGCCAGGTATTTATATAGTTTATAAGAAGTAAAACTAACACCAGTGCTAATACAATAGACATTACAATAAGATACATTTGTAAAACAATAATAATAATAATCATAATAATTGTATAATAATTCAACATAAGAATAAAAGCAACAGCAAAAAAATATAAAGTACATAAGAAGTAAAACTTACATTGGTGCAAAATAGAATAACAATAAAAGTAAGATACATTTTGTAAAAAATAGAATAGAAAGAATAGAATAAAACATGTCGTTATGGCCACGAGGAAAGCATAAGGTCAAACCTGATATGCTACTTGAAAGGATATAAAGCAGAATGTCTGCTCAGCCTGTCCACATCCACTGTCTGCACTCTCATCATATTCAGCATTAAAGGACAACTTGTGGGATATAAACTAAGTGTGTTGCGCGTCTCAAATCAGACTAAATCACTTCCCAGTTTGCACCTAAAATGCATGTTGGATAAGCGTTTTATAAGCCGGGCGGTTCTTAAGCAAAGAAAACGACCAAACACGAGTTCACTCCAGGTCCGTGCCCGACCGGTCGCTATGGTGACAGTGTTATGTGTGGTTATACTTACAGTACTCTGCCTCTGCCTGAGGCCAAGTGTGCGGTGGAGTGTGTGTCTGCATGTGTGTGCAAGTCCATGTGTTTATGTGTGCAGAGCCGAGGGTGGGGCCTGTTTTTTCACTTAGGACCTACAGTGTTTCTCTGCATAGTACAAACACTGGTTGGTAGGACGGGGAAAACTTCTGGTTGTCAAAACACGACACTTACAGGCAGAAAGCATGGAGACTGTTGCCACAATTAACACGAAATAATATCAAAGATGATCCTTTTTATTAACACTTTCTGGCCACTTCTGCTGTATGTTATTACTACAGTATGCTGCTTGGTCGTGTGACAAACCTCTAACAGATTTTAAAGCACCACAACGGTGTGTTGCACGTTTTAGCTCCTTAACAACAAATCACATTTTTTAATGCGTCTTTATATTTGTGGCTATATTTCACTAATAGCTGGTTTCCAACTACGTGACATTATTATTGCTGCTCGAATCGAATCTTTTTTTATACCAACAACGGATCAAATTACTATGTGAAATGTGAAGTGAGTGACAAACTGAATCATCACTCCGCTCTGCAGCTCCACGGGGCATTTTAGCATCTTTCAGCTCATTGTTTTGGTTCTATGGCCTTCAACTTTACTGTTTCGCTTCACTCTCACTGTTCTCATCAACCTCATTTCCAAAAAAATAATAAAATGAATCAAAAAAATAAAGTAAAAACCTGCGGCAGACAGACATAGTTGGGCAACATTTCTGTCCCCATAAATAACTTCCTCATATTTTCTTCAAAATGTCTCAAATATTTATAACAAAAGCTAAAATAATAGATTAAGGCCAACACAGAATGATACACATTAAAAATACTTTTCTTTTACTGAACTGATTTTTTAATTTGGTTATTTATTTTGTACATGTGGTCGATTTGACCATATCCCAAAATAATCAAATTCTACAAGAACACAAACAAGAAATGTGAAGAACTTTATTCTCGACATTTTCGACTTTATTCTCAAAATGCATAAAAACGTCTTCCTCTTCTCATTTGTTCCCCTTATTCCTGGCCCTTATACTCATCCAGAGAAACCCATTGGTTCCTAGAATCACAGGAAGAATACTTACTAATAACACAACTTTAAAACACAATAGAAAACTGGTTGGATGTGAAAAAAAAAGGTTTTGTGTTACCTTTTGTAAGTTGTTGAAAACATGCAAAAATCACTGGTATGGCCCTTTAACAGAATCTGCTGAACTAGCATGTTTTAACAGTAATCGTCCAGATATGCTGACACACACAAACACTTGACGCTGGTTTTCAGCAGCTTGAAATGTGCACGGTTGACCAGGGTTTAATGTTTTCATGGATTGCGGTCGTGTTTAAAGGGGGTTTTAGAAGATAGTGTGAGTTTAATTGTGCTGCAGCTCTATGACACACAGCCTGATGTTTGCTGTGGGTTTCAGTTGCATCCTGGCATCATTCACTATCAATTAACGTCATGACGCGCATGTTTTCCTCTTCCTTCTGCACAGCAGCTCCACGTCACTGCAGCTGTGACAGCAGCAAACCAAGTAGCAACTACAAAAAGAAAATTACATTCTGGATTGAGTGCATTCAGCGGCAGCAGCAAATTGTATTTTGTGACTTTCAAGAATGAATGTAGGTCATCCTTACAAGGAGCACTTGAAGGCATCATTAAGGAAAGGGTCTGGGTGTCTATTTATAGACTCAACATGACTGGTTCCTCCTGCTCGTTGACTCTCGGCCAGTTTCAGACTTTGTTTTGATGCTGTCAGAAATTTTCCGGTGACATCACCTTGTTTTAAAATGGCAGATCTGCATCCAGCTGAATTAGAGATAAAGAGGTAAAGCAAGTGATGCGGTAAAGGGGAAATACGAAATACTCACTTTAAGAATTTATCTTAGGGGAGTTTTTTTTGCGGAAGTTTTTGTTCTTATCCGAACTGAGCTCTGAAGCCAGAGGCCGCCGCACTGTACTGACTGTAAAGTGCTTTGAGATCAGTTTGAGATTTGAGATTTGACCTATGTGTCATCGTTTCACACTGTGTGTCACACTGTGTGTCACACTGTGCCTTATGTAAGAGATGATACCTGACACCACTTATACTTGCTGAAGCCCGTTGTTAAGTTTTGGTAATTCCAATGAACACATTTTACATGACTTACGTACCAAGTAAGTGCAATAAGAAGTGAAACTGTTTTCACACGGGGCCTCTCTATGGGACAGGTCATAAAGCTTCCTTTACCCTTGTGTGGTGTTTTTGTTATTCAGCCAGTCTGGTGGACCCGCTGCATTTTGGGGTTTTTAATTCAACACAATCATACAATTTTATGTTAAAACACTGAACAGATGTTTACTTCATCCCAATAGCAAGCAACATAAACGGCATATATGCTTAATATTTGCCCTTTTCCTTTGCTAGATCACATTTATGAATTAAAGTGCCACTCGTTTTTTGTTTGTTTTTTCATAAAATCTCTGTTTTTTGACGCTCCTGGTCACAGATTCTCCCATATAATATAATATTGTGATTATTGGTGCATATTCTCAAGTTTACAGTGCTGGAATGTAACTAAGTACATTAACTTAAGTATTTTCTTCTACTACTATATTTCCAAAGGAAGTATTCCCACTACAAGTATTTTCCCAGCTTTAGTTACCAGTTACTTTTAAATTGACTCGTTCATTTATAACTCTGGCTGTGACTTTTCACAGGAGAGGAAGGCAGGAAGTGGAGTGGGGGAGGAGGGGGAGGGGGAGGAAACAGGATGAAGAGAGGAAGGAAGGAGCTGGGCAGGACAGGGTGGGATGGAGAGAAACCCCCCAGGAATAAAGACACATGGGTGGGACAGGAAGGCTGTAAAGAGAGAACACGTAAGTCAAACTGGAGGATTTGCTGAGCGTGCATGTTTGGATCTACATCATCAAAGGTTTAGATGAACATAGGTAATATGGAGAAAGTGTGGAATAATATTAAGACGATTTCAGGTTTTTTTTTTAAGTTTTCTTTATATTTTATACTCGTCGCTGATTATGTGTTTTGTGGTCCTGAGATTGATCCCAACACTTTACTATAAAAATGTCCAACAGCCACAATTAAATTCAATGTATGACAATAAAACATGACTGAAAGAAAGAAAAAAGGTCATACAAATAAAGCTTTTTAACGTTAAAATAAAGTCTATTATCAGAAGCTTGATATGTAATGAAATGAAATGCACAGATTGTTATATGTGACGAGTATTTCTGTGTCTGTCAGGCCATCAAAGCAAACAGAAATCCAAAGTTACATCTGGCTGCCAGGTTCCTCTGCAGGTTTCTTGCTCATGAGAAACTTCATTAAATCATCTTTGTTTGACAAAAAACAAAACAACTTTTTCAGAGCTTTCAGCTGCAACTTTGCACTTTGTTATTTTCTATTTGATGAGTAAAGTGTCCCTTTAGTCAAGAATAAAATTCCACTGTCAAAATCAAAGTTAGTGGGGGGGGGCACATGTTTATATTCTACACTGTATTGACTTTGTATACCACACAGGACATGTAAACAACATCTATTTACTTTTATTATACAAAAACAGAAAGAGAATACATATTTTTTGACAATGAAAGATCATTGGACCATTTTTTTCCCGATCCTATCGCGTGATCTTCATCGGGAGATGGATTTTGTGATGAAATGTTTACTTTAGATGCTCAACTGTCCAACGTGTCTGTGCAAATGTGTATTCTTTGCTCCTACTTGTCTACTGTATCTAGGCTATATTTGTACATCGTGTATACAAAGAGTTAAATGCAGTGCATTGCTTTCTGTCTGTGTAAACTATCTTACGGTAATTTACTGCAAACTCAGGCAGTGGCTGCATACAGTAGACGTTACCATGCCAACTAATCTTACACAGATGTGTACCAGTAACTCCTCTTCAGTCCCAACAAGCCCATTTATGTAACTACATTCACTCAAGTACTGCACTGAACCTACAATTTTGACATACTTGTACTTTATTTGAGTATTTCCCTTTTATAGGCCTGCTACTTCATACGTGTACTGTTCAAATAGAATGAGCTCCAAACTTGTTTTACTTGTGTGTTTGCAGTCACACCAGTAAATGTCTTCTTAGTTGTGAAAATGTCTGTGAATTATCTGTCCGTCCGTCCATGTTTAGACTCTATGTGTTTATTTTTTTGTATGAGACTAAGTATAAATAAATACTTCTATTCTTCGACATATCAGAGGGAAAACTTTTTTAATCCACTACATTTATTTTTACTAACTACTACTACTTAACATGATATGATGCCATTAGAAAGCTCTTACACGTATCTTTTGATTTGCTGATAATATTACTTCTGTGCTTTTACTTCAGTAACATTTTTAATGCAGGACTTTTACTTTTTATTGATTACAGGCTCCAATGTTTCACTGGAGACCAGTGTTTGGCTCTTGTCTCCCAAAACTATTCATAAATATTACCCTGCCAAACACTACATGCAGAACTATTAAAACAAAACTATTATTATAATTTTTTTTAAAGGCATAAACACAAACTGCTTTCTTTCTATGATGAATATTCAGAAACATGTTTACTCCTATTTTGACGTTGTTCTCACACCAAGAAATCCTGGCAAGTCTTTAAAAAATGTACATTATTATGGGAAAAATGTGGTTTCTTCAAAAACCCCAGAAACAAAGACAAACTTTTTCTTTAGAATACTTTTGATAATGATGTTTATTCATAACAGTAAATGTAACAATTCCTGAAGGATGTTGAGCAATATGTGGAACAACTTTAAAAAAAAAACAAAAAAAAACAGGCTTTCTGTGTGTTTTAATATATTGAATCTGTATTATTTTATTTTCGGTCAATAAAACATTTCTTTTTTTTTAAAGAGTGTTTGACCTCTGTCTGCTAAGTGCGCATGCGCCTGAAGTGACGAGGAAGTAACGTTAAGCATCATGTCGATAGAAGATCCATTTTTCGTTGTGAAGGGGTAAGAAATGTACAAATTAAGACCTAAAACTTAGCAATATCTCAATCTGACTCAACCAAGTACATGTTCGAAGCTTAACTTGACTATAAGTTGTTTTTTTCCCCCTTAAAGACACAGTTACATTAGCCAAGTTAAGGCTAATGCTAGCTGTAGCTAACTAGCATCAGCGCTACAAGCTGCGGCGAGCTGGTGTGTTGACGTTTGTTTGGACTGAAACACAGTCGGTTCCGCCCTCAGTAATCTCCGAGGTTTGCTTTTGTTTCATCTGACAGTCAGTGAAAACAGCTGGGCAGCTTTGGGGCTTTGCTCTCAGGCGTTTTTTTTTTTTGCAAGGCCTCGCGAAGTTAGAGAAGGATGCGAAATGTTAGCTTGTGTTTGTTTTGGTTAAACGAGGGGCGCAGCAGCAGGGTAGGAAGAAAAACTGGGTGAAAAATGAAGTCAGCTAACTGTGTGTGTGTGTGTGTGTGTGTGTGTGTGTGTGTGTGTGTGTGTGT
>CALSCE010004105.1:263746-286494 GCA_943593645.1 Bovichtus variegatus
GGCGAGTCGCTGGTGTACATGCTCAGCGTGCCCGGGCTCGTGCCTTCGGGGGTCCCGCCGTTGTTGTTGTTGTTGTTGTTGTGGTTACTGTTGAGCCCGGGTCCTCCCATTGAAGTGGCAACGCCGCCGCCCATCATGGCAGCGTTGGCTGCAGGTCCGCGCCCAGAGGGATCCTGGGTAGCATTGTTGGAGGAGGACGACGAAGAGGAGGAGGAAGAGTAGCGCGCGGCCTTCCTCATGCCACCTCCCCCGCCCCCTCCGGACCCCCCTCCGTTGTCACGGTTGCCCCCCTCCCAGAGCCGTTTGGCCACGGGGGTGCAGACCACGGAGTAGGGAGAGCCCTCCTGCTGAGGAGAGAAACACGCTATTTATCCCAACTTTAGGATTAAAAGACAATTACAAACATGAACCAACTGTTTTATAACTTTAATATAATTTACACTGCTCGAAAGCGCTTCAGATTTCATATTTATCTTCTCAAATATGTCAGAAAGCGACGCCTGCCAACAGAACATAACATAAAACATGTTTTTCTTCTAAACCCTTTTTCCCACCATTTAACAAAAGAATCCAAAGTCCTTCAACGTTAAACGACTTTGTCTGTATTAAAAACAACAACATCGAATGTTTCTTTTGTCCGATTCAAAAATCAGGAAGAAGCAGATTAAAATAAAAGACATTCAATACAAA
Organism: Bovichtus variegatus; assembly: GCA_943593645.1. Taxonomy (NCBI): domain Eukaryota; kingdom Metazoa; phylum Chordata; class Actinopteri; order Perciformes; family Bovichtidae; genus Bovichtus; species Bovichtus variegatus. Next base: position 264,437 of record CALSCE010004105.1, read on the forward strand.
CGTTTAGAACCAAACAGTTGAGACCGACTCAAAAAATACCAAAAAAAAAAGGATTTAAGATTCGATGCTCAGCAGAGCCCCAAGTACTAGTTAATTATTCTTGGCAATAAATCCATAAACTGCTCCCACTTCACTGGTCGCTCACATTCCGAGTAACATTTGAATGATTCTGTTATACACGTCTGTAACTGCGAGTAAATATTTACAAAACTAAACTCTCTCTTTTACCCGTTTGGTTTTCTTTACAAAGATCCACAATCCTCTATTCTTCGTATTATGATCAGTGAGCAAGTTTCAACCTGAAACTCTCATGAGTGTGAGGATAAGTGCACATGACACCGCAATGAAAAGGAAAATACGCACAGTATCAGTGTAGAGGCTGGTAAACACAGTACATGTCAAAAATCTAAATTATAATTTCATATCACTTGCTTTTCAATAGAAAACCCGAAAAAAAAATGGGACTAAATAAAAAGCAAACGCTGGAAATCCATTCAATTGTGTTAAGCCACCGTTATGTAAGGTATACTCTGCATATATATCTATATACACACCTATATCTCTATATATTAACATGCATTATGCATACTCGTCTCTATATTAAAGGTCCCATATTGTCTTTTTGTTATAAAGCAGGTTTAAGTCCTATATAAATACTCTAAGCGAGAAACACACACAGCTCGTATGCAGAGAGACGCGTCAGGATTTCTGTAAAGTTGTGATGTCACAGTTTTAAACTATTGAAAATGTGTCCGTGTTGCAGTGAATGTGAGTGAAATCAGCTGACGGGACGTGAACACGGAGCCGAGCTGTTGCCTGGCAAAGCAACTGAATGCAGGTAAATGCAAAACAGACAGTATGAGAAAAACTGTGTTTTTTCAAACCCAAAATACAAGTATGAATCAGCATGTGTGACCTTTAAAGGCGCTTCAAGTTAAAGCTCTTATAAAAAGGTGCTTGACTGAACACCATTTAAAAAGACGACCTCTGACTTCTAATGCAATTTATGTCTTAGCCTGAAAAACTTTCTTTTAAAACCTTTGCTGTATATTTCAGAAACAACCTTCAGGTTATGGTTCGTCAAAAAAAATATAGTTTTTCCAGATCAACTTTTCAACTGCTGTTACAACAAGCAGCTGGAGCTCTGGTTGAAAGTTATTCTCGGTGTGTGTGTTACCTGCTGCGGCTGTGGGGTGGGCTGAGGTGTGGAGGCCATCTGTTCCGTCTTCACCTTGGACACCAGGGGGAGGGGCGTCAGACAAGAGGCGGGCCTCCCCGCCGCTGGGGCGACCACGCCGACTCCGCCGCCTCCCATCGTTTGAGTGACGGGGCTCTGGGGCTCGGAGGTCGGGGTCTCTTCAGTGTGGAGACCCTGAGAGTCGCAGCTGGGAGATGAGACCTGCAGGTGAAAGTTCAATTTCATTACATTATTTTGAAATTATACACAATATATCACGCCATCCTTTCACATTCACGCAGATTTTAAAAAAGGTTATTATTCCCAAACTCAAGCAGGACTGGGCACCACCATGTGGCATCAAATATCTGGTCATATTCATAAACTTGCTCATTCTATGATCAGATACTTCCTTATTTCATCCATCGTTTGCCTCCGTCATCGCTTCATCGTTTTATCCTGTTAGATATTTGTGTGAAATTGTCATAATGAGCACATATAAAATGTTTGGGTTGGTCGCAGTGACCTTTGAGCAACGAAATCTAAATCAGTTCTTCTTCATCCTGGAGTTCAAGACGACGTTTGTGACAAACTTGAAGAAATCCCCTCCAGGCGTTCCCGAGATACGGCGTTCCCGACACGGAACGCCTCTGGACACGGCTGCCGCCACCTCGGAAATTAACAATTTCCGAACATCTTATTTAGGCGAAGCTACCGTTATGGCTGCTTGCAAAACTAAAAAGGCTTCTTATCTTTAAAGGCTTTTGTAAAATATAAATTAGAAGCTGCAATGTTCTGTAATGAAAAAAAAAAGTGTAAACTTAATGAAATGAACTGTTCGTTGCACCACTGTCTGGTAATAACCGGCATTAAAAAAAAAAAGAAAAACAGCAAGAAACTTAACTCATCCTGCAGTAGCAAATACTGTAATTTAACATACTTCACATAACACATAGCTGGTACTACATTAACTCCGTGTCTGGAGGTGTTAAGGGGTACTTTCAAGGAAAATCAGTTTTCCTCGTTATTATGGAGATTTATGCAGCAAGGCACTCCGAATCTAATCAGATCATCTGCTACTATCGAGTGTACCTGTAGTGTCAGGGCGATGTTTCAATTATTTTTGAGTCACAAGAATGTGTCTACAAACGCAGACGCCCCCATGACAACATAATGCCATGCATAATGTCACACGCAACAGGTGCCGTGGTGGCAGCACATTAAAAAAGCCCGTTTTTATTCATGCCTGGTTAATTTATTGCAAATTATTCAAAGGATTTTTTTAGATCTATAGATACATTCTTAAGTAGTTATTACCATTTAACCATTAGTTACACAAAGATGCACCAATTGATTGAAAATGGCCGGTTTAATTCAGACACATTTACGCAATAACGACGCACACACACACACACCTGCAAGTCCAAAATAAGCTGTGGAGGAACAACCTCAAAAACAAAGTTTTGACAACAGCACGGTCGTGTAACTTGCTGCACTTTTGGAGAAAATGTAGAGTAAATGTTTCATTATGAACACATGAATTGTATTTCTATTTTTCATGAAAGAAAAGTCACAAAAATGTTTGTTTAAGCTGTCCATTATAATTCAGAAAAATCAGATCTGTGCATCTCTAGCGACGCGCATGCATTTAAACTTTACATATTTTTTAGGAATGCTTCGTCGGCAGGTTACCTTGAGGAAAAACTCTGTGCCTTTCTCCATGATCTGCTGGATCTGGAGGAAGCCAGCAGTGTACATGAGCAGGAACTGGTCTCCAACGTTCATGCTGAGGCGTCCCGTGTAGCAGAACGCCAGGATCTGCTGGAAGCTCTGCGGCTGCACGGCCGGGGGCAGCTCCACCACCGAGCTCTTCCCCCCGGCGTTGAACAGATCCCGAAAGTAGGAACTGCTGGCTGCCAGCACCGCACGGTGCGCCTGGGGGGTAAACAGCGGGGAGAGGGAAACCAGTTGATTCTGATTGAAATCCATGTGAATATCATGATCCATATAACGGACGGCTGATCTGGGCACAATCAAAGCTCCACGTGCATGTGTGTGTGTGTGTGTGCAGAGAAAGTGAGATGTGAGAAAACCCAAACATGTACTTAGAGATTTATCTCCGCCATGGTTTACCGTTAATCTACATTTGGTGTAATCCATTTTGAACGGCAAAGAAAAAAATACTTAGTATTGATCATATCAATTGTATCAAACTGAAACGGACTAAAGTCCCATTACAGTAAACTCTGAAATGAAGCCAAACTTCTAGCCTTACAAATTGAAACTGTATTGACCGGTGGCAAAGCCAAAGATTTATTCCCCTTGTGAGAGGTGGGCAGAGGGAGCTCAGAGAACGTAGTCCAAATGATTTAAAGCAGAACTCAGCGGAGTTTGACCTGGGTTCATATTCGCCTGTTTTACCAATTGATTTTGACCAAACTCTTGTCAAGATCTTCACTCTGGAGCTAATTACGCCTCAGTGCAGCCTCACAACCAGGCCAGGAACAAATGATCAACTTAATGCCAAAACCCGAGCGTCGTTTTAACACAAACACAAAGCTCATGCGAGAAAAATATAATAAATATCTTCTAAAACATGAACATTTCAATTATCTGAACTCGTCGTTATTTTACGGTTTTGATTCCAATTCTACTTTGGCCACTCCTTTATCGTGCTTGAAAGAAAAATCAAACAACATTACAAATATTCTGTATTTTTTTATACAATGCTAAATTATACAGATGTCTATAAGCTCAAAAGTAGTTAAAAATCACTGTGCAGCTCCCAGGAAAACCTTTTATACAACTCTTTAAATAGGTAACAGTAAAAAAGAAAGTAAGAAAGCGTAAAGACCTTGAAGGCGTGTCCCTTGACGACCACGGAGACATCACAGTAAAGGCCCTGCAGACGCTGTTCGTTCAGACACTCCAGGATGTTGTTGCCAAAGTTAGGGATCGCCATCTGCAGCGTCTGAGCCATAACGCTCTGCCCAGCACCACAGGGTCTGCAGGACACACAAGGTAGAAGTTACAGCACAGAGAACACCATCGACGTCATAGAAGTGGAGCGATTAGTCGATCGTCAGAAAAAAAGTTCAGAAAGATGACATCACGTTGCTGTTACGCAGCCTCTGAAACCAGGAAAATGGTAAATGTTCTAAATTTATAAAAGCGCTTTTCCAATCTTTGCAAATCACTCAAAAGCGCTTTACAACACGTCAGCATTCACACACATTCACACACTTTCACACACATTTATACAGAGTCAGAGGCTGCTGTACAAGGTGCCACATGCTCATCAGTGAGAACCTTTCACACACACTCACACACACTGTTGGCCATCGGGAGCAATTTGGGGTTCAGTATCGTGCCTAAGGACACTTCTACATGCTGACTGTAGAGGCCGGGGATCGAACCCCCGACCCTCCGCCTGGTGGACGACCTCCACCTCCTGAGACACAGCCGCCCGAAAAGGAAAAAAAACACTTTTACGATCCCCAAAATCTAAGACGTCTAGTCCAGACGAAGTCTAGTCTCATATCGCAACACGATACACGGCCCTAATGGAAGGAATGTGTGAACGGAGAGATGTCAGAGAAGTGATGAAGAGGAGAAGACGGGGAGCAGGAGAGGAAACGGTAAATAAAAGAGCAACGAGACGAGAATAAAGTGAGTAAAGTGAAGAAGGACTAGAAGACGTGCAGAAGGCAAACGAGACAGAAATGAGGAGGAAAGAGACTTGAGATAAAGAGCAGGGCGAGTGAAGAGTGCGATGATTAATACATTAAGTGTTTGGTAAACAACTTGAATTCAAAACTAACTTCCAAATGAAAGAGAATTTTCGGGCCACCAGCGTCAAGTTACATAAGCCATCTTTTTTTTATTAACCTTGTTTCATTACATCTAATTCACAGTTAATAAAACTGTTGGGTGGTTTATGGCCTACTTTTGTTATTTTTTTTTTCCTCGTCGCTCCTTCTCAGTCAAAACACCGTCTCTTACATAACTCGTCTTCTTCACCAGCCAACAAAGACGCCTGTGATCAAAAGTGGAGGAACTGTCTAAGTTGTGACAGAAATATCAACAAGGACTCCATCTCTGAAATCAGTTAACGCTGAGGACTGAAGGCATCATTTTACGACTGGACTCTTTATTTATGCGCAATAGAACGACTTTAGCGCTCGCGCTGTTTGAGGGAGCGGAAGTAAACGGATGAGAACAAAAAGGGCGAGTCTCTCTTCGTCTCCTGAAACACATTTTATACATAATCAACACCTCCGTGGTGCACAAGCTCAGCGCAGGTTCTTAGACGGCAGCTGGTTCGGAGTAGATGATGTTGAGCTTCTACCCAAAACAAACCACGAAGAGGAAACTACGCGATGGTGATGTTGGGGGAGGAAGAGTCGCAGACGAGGCCCGGTGACAGCAGGCTGCTACGTCGGGCAGCAGCCGAACATCAAAGGGTCGACAGACGTCATTCATTCATACTTCTTTGATCCTCCACACACTCAGACACAAGTCTTGCTGAACTGCAGCGTCAGACTAACTTCTTGCCGTGTGTCGGACTGAATGGAAGAAGAAGACGAACTCCGTCACTTCTGATCATTTCTTACGTTGCCGACTCATCGTCCACAGCTCCGGTGTGCGAGCGCTGTTGTCGTTACTTATATCAAACTTAGAGATGTGTTGTTACTTATAAAAACAGATAAAGCTCCAACCATGACACTGGATTGACAATATTTTGCCTGTTAAGGAATGAATGACTTTTTAAAATGTGCCAAATGGTTAATATTTAAGTAAAAATGTTGTTAACAAAGCCCGAGAGTCTATTCATAATTTTGATGCGTTTTTATTTATTTAGGATACGTTTTTTTTCACAATTCCAATGTCTGAATATTCTTAATTAAAACTTTGTTGCTCTTTGAAAGCGAGTACTTGCGTTGATACACATTTCACATTTTAAAATGACAATTTCGTTTATCACAATTATTGCTGTGACGAGATAAATCGTCCAACAAAAGTCGTTGTGGCGACAGGTGTGACGGCGGCGTGTGGATCCGTGTTGCTCATCGTCCTCCAGCGCCGGGGTCACCACTGACCCATTATGGGAGATTAATGCTTTGCTAAGGTCATTTTCAAAAACGCATAAACCAATATTTGCCAAACTAGAGGAAGATCATTTCTTCCAGCTCTGGTCCACAGAAAGAGAAACAATCAGCAGCTACTGTATATAAACGCAAGTTTCCTCACTGCGGCACCACTCAGGCTGCAACTGATGACTTTCATTATCAATTAATATCCATTATTCTATGACTGATTGCAGACTCAATGCCCAATGCAAGTTCCCAGAGCCCAAGGTGTCCACTGCCAAGTGCTCATTTTGCCTGAAGAGCCGTTTAATTAACCCGAAGGGATTCAGCGTGTAATGATATGAAGTAGAACACAACTGCAAATCCTCCTAATGGAGCAGCTGGAGCCTACAGATGTTTGTCATCTTTATTCAATAAATTACTTAACAATTGTTGTCAATTAATTCTGAGTTGATCAATTCAACTCTGTCATTAAGGCTCAACAAACAACCAAACAGTCTCGTCATTGCAATGATTATTTGATTAAATCCACTAATAGTTTCAGCACTATGCACCTTACTATAACAATCATTAAAAAAGAAATGTATATTATTCATATAAACTGTGTATACTACTTGGATGCAACTGTTTGCACTGGAATCACAAATGTGTTGAGTCCACCGGAGCACTGACTCAGTAATTGATATGTAGTGTTTTGTAGTTAATCATATTGTGTAATAAGTAAATGCAGCGCAATGACAAGTTCTGGGTAAGAAACATATTCTGTGTTGCCGACACTGCTCAGCGAGGGAGGAAAGGCCGACTGACACCTGCTCCGGCTTCCTCGTCCGCTTCCGGCACACTCCTGCTACAGGAAGGACTCGGGGCGGTCTGCGGCGAACAACCGGCTCCAACTTACATTTTAGCTTCAAGTGGATGATGAGCTCTCATCTGGAAAGTGTTAACACCATCGACTCGCGGCACCACGGGCCTCACGGAATATAAAAACCCGCCGAAACCAACCGTGGAAATACCTCGAGCACAAAAAAAAAGTCTCGACAAGCTACATCTGAGAAGCGCTAGTTCAGATCCCTGCACCAATAAAAAAAAAGAAAAAGATAAGTGCTCGTAAAAGTGTACACTAAAAAGCATTTGATCATTAAAAAGGTGGCACAGGGGGCAGATTTAGGACGCATGGCTGCGTAGGAGAGCAGCATGAAAAGGCAAAACAACAAGAAGAAGAGATATTCTGTTTGGAGTCCGGGTGGTACATTTCATTTGTTCTTGTATTTTGTTGAACAGGCCAAAAATGTATACAAGTCCGACTAAGCCTGTCACAATAATTACATTATCGACCTATCGCACAATATATGTACATGAACTCAATAATTTTTGGCCGACCTCGATATTGCCCGTTGTGTTTATATGCGTGTTTGTTTTAGCCAACATGATGCCAGAATAAACAGCAGGGTTCCCCCCCCCCCATTGTGAGACTTGGGCATTGTGCCTGCATGTCAACAGGGCCTCAGAATCCATTTTATTTATCGTTTTAAAAAAAAAAATCTATTTAGAATATTTTAATATTATTCCAATTCCTAATATCCAATTTGATTCTTAAGAATTATTAGTAAATTGCTCTTTGAAAGGGTATAGTTGCATTGTTATTGCATCATTAAAATGACAATAATATGGAATATTTCATCTTTTTATCAGCTTCTGAACACCTGAACACGACGCATCATGAGAATTAACCTTATTTTACCAGCTCATATTCACCACACATCATTAAAAACGTCCCACAACGTCGTGCTGCAGGTTGTTCAAAGTCCATCTGGATTGTAAGATTGACAAAACTAGTATATTACAACTCTTCCACAGAATACAGCAACACTATATAGTAAAAAAAAAAAAAAGCAGCATCTGAAGGTTCACTGCTTCAGTGGAGCTGCTCCTCGGCCAACAATAAAAAGATAGTGGTCGTACTGGGACGCTTCCAGGTGTGAAAGCAAACTTTCCCTCGTTGATGATAGATGCAGGTTGAAAAAGGTGCTGAAGCATCCTGCGCCGCAGCCCGACGCCTACATAAGGGCAGCGCTGAGAATAAAAGAGCCATCAGCATTTCATCATAATTAATTTTTTAGCTTTATAGCAACTCATTAATTTTGATTGATATAGACACAGTAAGTAGGTCAGTGGGCTATGAGAAAGAGTAAAGCAGGACTATTTACAAGCCTAGTACTACACATTTATTTATTTTTTTAAAATAAAATTCTGGACTCGTGCCTCCACACAGTCGGGGTTAAAACATCCACCCTGGGATCAGAATCTCTGGGTGTTTTCAGTTGAATTAAGACACCTAAACATTGTCAAAATGCTAATATTAGCAGGAGAACTAATTGTTTGAACTGCCATTACAAGATTATCATGCTTAATTAATTGGGCAGCCGTACTCTGGACAAGAAAATAAAAAACAATTAAGATTGCAGACTGCTTATTGGATTGGGAGCACTTTGTACAATTTGAACTGAATAACATTGCCATCATGTCAAAACACTATTAGCGCCTGAGTGTATAAATTAAAGTTTAATTTTCTAATACTTGTTTTGTTAAGAATCAATAATGTTTTGACATAAACTTCCTTGCCATTGTCCCTCGACACATTAGTGCGCCTTGACAGTTTGTGTCGATGTTAACAAATCAATATGCATTACATTAATGTAATTATTTTGCATCTGAAGTGGCTCAGAGTGGCGTTTTCTCCGTGCATTTTTTTGAGTTTTATCCAGGATTTGTTCACACACGTTACGACGACTTTAATTAATACATCAAAAAATGTTAACGGTAATGAGGATTTGTGTCTCATCAAAAGAGGTTGCAGTACCTAAGTGTGCTGATAGGGCAGCAGGATTAAGATTAGTTTTGTTAAATTGCTGGATTTTTACTTCTGGACTGGGTGGGAAAGGTAGTAAAAATGCATGATTCACTGTCGGCTCCCTAACATCTGCACTTCCAGCGGCCTTGAGCGAGCAATTGAACCGACAAAGTGTCCCAGTGGAGCTTCTCGGCGACCAATAGCAGATGCCTGCGGTTGTTTCCAGGTGTAAAATATGTGCAATCATATGAATAATAAGCAGGCCGTTGCTAAGACAAAGCATTTGTGGGAAGAAAAAAAAAAATCTTCTCTCAATAATCAAAAACGGCAATAAAAAAAAAAAAAAAAAAGATGCAGCACAGACGGTTGTTTTCACGATATGACACCAACATGTGTGATGAAACTTTAAATTGCTAAAGTGTATTTTTGTACCCGAAAAGCAAACTTTCTTTTCACCCGAGCGACTGCTCTGATTTCAACACGCTGGAGCAGCGTCGAGATGTCATCCGAGGACACGACCAGCCACCTTTTCCTCTCTGCAGGTCAGAGAGGTCACAACAACTTCCAGAAAACATAAAAGGGAGTTAATTCACACCACTTGACCCTTGCCCCGCAGTCCCCATGTGCCCCATTATATGCTCTGACTTAATGCTAAACCGTGCACGTGTGTGTGTATATGTGTGTGTGTGTCCTCTACAACTTTTGAAGTTCATCTCCAGTGCCATAAACTCTGCCTTACTTTATGCAGACTAACCACATGCTGCAGCTAACAGCCAGATACCCAAACAAAAAAAAAAAAGAAAGAAGTAACTCGATCACTGCAGTCACATAATCGATCCAAGCGACTGTTCGAATCCACACCATCACACACATGTGATATCAACATCAACGACCTAATCTCATTCAGTTTCCTGGTTTAGGGAGGTTAAAGGTGGCCTGTTAGCAAGTAGCAAGCTAAAGCTAAGGCTAACACTGGCATTAGTGAAAACACATGTATATATTTAATTCGCAAAAATGCCTTTATATCACGCGGAACACATTCCAGCCTCGCGTGGCCTTTGGTTTTAAGACATTTAAGGCTGAATATGCTGCATTTGCCGACACTCGTGGGCAGACAGGCACCGAGACGTGGCTACAGTGTAGCCTCCCTTGAGCACGACTAGAGCTGAAACTTCAAAAACGAAATTTTTATTTATCCACATTAATTATACATCAATTAATCTCACATGAAAGACTGGCAGAGCCGATGTCTCGCCGGTAGACGCCTCGGGAGGGGGAAAGAGCCCGCCACCAGCGGGGGCAGCAGGGCAGTCAGAGCGGACACAGAGCTCTCGGTGCCCCGCCGTGTGCCAGCCTCGGTGCCCGGTAAGATTTGAGAGTCCTCGGCTGGCCCGGGCCGGTGCGTGCGTGCGTTCAGTGGAGGGAGGGGGCGGCAGCAGCGGCGGAAAAGGGACAAAAAAAAAAAAAGAAAAAAAAGAAAAGAGAGCTCTTCTTCTTTACCTGGTGTGCCAACCCCGGTTTCAACTCCCGCCCCCCACCCACCCACGTTTATCGTCGGAGGAACAGGGGGGGCACGAATTCTGCCACAAAAATAGTCGAGTGGATCAAATATTTAGCAGTTTAGCGCTATCCCCGTCTCCCCTCGTTCCGTGCCAAGCGCGGTGTGATGTCCGTTTAGACCGAGTTGCCTCCTCCTCCTCCGGCAGAATGGCATCTACCGATACGGGACAGACACGCGTTGTTCCCCTTCCAAAATGTCGCTTATGATATATCACAGCGAATAAATTATTAATTAAATATCCGCCAAAAAAAATGGGATTCAAGGAGCCACACGGGCTCCGTTCACTTGGCTGAACTCCGATGTGAACATTTATGTGCGTTATTTATTTATTTTTTTATTATTACCGGAGAGGAGAGTGGGGTCTATCGCGGAGGGCGGCTTCACTGGCACTCCATCTTTAGCCGACATCAACAGGTCATCCCGGGACACAAATGCGCTGCAACTGTGGGCGAGACGGACGGATGGATCCGGCATGGCGAGAGGGGAGAGGAGAGGAGGGGGAAGGAAAGTAGGGGGTTGGCTGTAAAATCTTAACCCGTTTACCGACAAGACATTGTGATATTGGGCGAATCAACCAAATGCATGGAAATTAAAGAGGGGAAACACTGCACCCCCCCTCCTCCCCAAACACCACAAAGTAGTTGTTTTTTTTTTTAAAGAAAGTTCAGGAATGCAGGAGAAAGAAGAGCAGAGGACTCAAGGCACTTACCGAGGGGAAAGAGGGGGGGGGGCAGCCCCCGGCGACGAATGAGTGAAGCCGGTGAAGTGGTTAAAGTTTGGTCTGTCCCCATGAGCCCATCCCCCATAGTAGCTAGCACAACTTTACCACCCCATCCCCTAAAAAAAAAAAAAAAAAAAAAAAACAATAAAATAACAATAGCTTTACCCCCCACTTCAACCGCAGAAAATACACCACCCCTCTATCCAAATTCACCCATCCGAATTCAAGAAGGCACCCCCCCCCACCACCCCCCCGTCCGCACACACACACACACACACACAGTTTGGGGCTGGGACAACTGACCGACCCGTCTCACCGGCCGAGCCCGAACCGTTGTCCTCGGTGACCCGCGGTGCTCAACTCACCCCTCGGCTGTATTCCGCTGGAAAGTGATTCAATGGAGGGCCAGCGCAGAAATAATCGGTCTAGTGTCTCCCTCCGCTTCGCTACAGGCAGCCATTCATTGTGACTGTAAGCTCTGAACCAGCAGCCGGAGTACGCACACAATTCATGCATACACATGCATACACACACGTGCGCGCGGCGGGGGCACGCACGCACGCACTCACACATGCAGGCGAGGAGGAGAGCGCAGAGCTATCGAGGAAGGGGACACAGAGGAGCAGAGCGGGGATTTGGATTTTTTTTTTTTTTTTTTTTTTTTTACTCTCCCAGGGGTTGCAGACAGATCGCCGAGCTACCGATCGGCTAGACAGACAGACAGGTAGACAGACAGACAGATGGGGAGGCACTCTGCATCGTCTCATTACTTTTGCCTGCGCTGCAACGAATTAACACTGCACCTTACTGTCATTTCCGATCCCAATAATGAGCATGTTAATTGAGGGGCAAACTGGGCAGCTTCCCATCAATATAGGATAAACGGAAATGATTATTTTTATTTTATTCCCATACAAATAATATTTTTATTTATTTTTTTTTTTTTCCGATTTAAACTATGCACATACCTGGTATTACTTCACATCAGCCAGGGAAAATAAAGCTTTGCAAGTGCATAATCTGAGCCAAAGTGAAAGGTGAGTTTTCCTGGGTAGTTATCACAATAGACCTCATTAAATCCATAGTCACCAATGCCCTTTAATAGCAGGGCTAAAGGGAAAATATAGAAAAAGATGCAATTTGTATATACAACTTAAAATAACTTCGCAACAAAAAATGGGCGGAAAAGTTGACTATAGTGCACGTGGAAATACTGTTTTTATCAACAAAGGTGAGATATATTATTTTATTTTACACCCATCCCCAAAAGAGCCTTGACATTCTATGCATGTGTAATGTCTATGTGGTGTAACGAGTAATGTAATTAATGTAAGTAATTAGATTACATGTTCAGGGAGTAGCGGATTACAGGGTTGAGCCCACGCGCCGCTGCAGGCAGGTAGACAGGCAGCGTCCCCAGCCGACCCGACTGTCTGAGCCCCACCCACCAGTCCACCCACTCAACCCACTCTCTACTCACCAGGCTGTCCTCTCCCTTGGGTGGTGGAACCGACTCCCGCCTGACTGTAAAGCCGCGTGCCGCTGGTTCGATCCCGCTGTCTCAAAGTGTGTGATAGTGCGTCTAGACTCCGGGCAGGTGAGCCCTCCGGGGCCTCAAGGCGCTGCGCACAGTGAATACTAAACAGGATGAGACTGCATTCAGGCACGGCACTGCGCTCCCCGCTCTCTCTCCCTGTCATGCCAAATACTATTAACTCTATAATTCTCCTGTGTCAGATGTATAGCGCCACGCTCTCTGGGCATTTATTGTCACAGCGCCCCCATCCAGATGTTCAGGCGTGTAGAGTACAGTAGAGACGGATTGTTTTTTTCCACCCACAGTCATCCATGTCCTATTTCTTATTAGGGGAAATGGTAACTATTAAATAAAACAGCGGTGGCGGTGGATGATGCGCGTGAAATACTTGGATGCATAGGCCTCCTGCGTCTTCAGTGTAGGTTATGAAATGTGCGTGTGTGGGAGGCAGAGGTAGAAGATGGAGCAACACCACAGTGTAAAAGCACTCGATTACAGCAGCGCTGCAGCCAGGATTTCAGGAAATATTGAAATTAGGAGTTCCCCCAACATCAACACCACAACCCTCAAGTACTTTTTTCAATTATTTGGATTTTTTTATATTTTATTTTTTCAGGTAACTTGAATGTGAAAGTCGAAATGATGTTTTAGGCATAAACTTCTGAGACATTTTAAGACGTAAAGACTTAAATTAGTCTCATTTAAACACACAAAGCCTACAAATACTGGGATCAGTTCATAAACTAATGTCTACGTTTATACTTGTAGTTACTTCTCGATGTTTAGACGTAAAAGTAGACATGATGCAGGCAAGATTGGCTGTTCAGTTCATCTTCAGCATCATCTTAATGTAGCAGATCAATACATTTCAATTATTATTACATTTTCATAAATGAGATACATTTTTGGGTAGTTTACGCTCTAACAATACATCTTCTTTTTTTTTTTTTTTACTTAAAACTTGTAAATTAGTAGTTGAATCTGTCAAATAAATGCAGGGTAGATGAGTATAAAGTATAATATTTGCTTCTTAATCGGAGTAAAATCAAAGTTGCATAAAAGTAAAGCACATGCGCCTTAAAATTGTACAATACATAAGTAAATGTTGTTTTTTTTTACACCACTGGTGTTAAGATCACACTAACCTTCCTATTCCCTGTGCAATGTGCACACTTATTCAAAGCTGGAATACTACCCGTCCCCAGATGTGCTGTGAACTATTTAATTAAATATATTAATTCAAGAATATGCAACATATACGCACAAAACCAGAAATAATGAAGATCTTAAAACTGGGATTGGCTGTCTTCCATACACGGTGTCTGGTAATAAAGCAGGAACCCTTATGTCAGTTCATATTGTTTATTATGGTAAATACTTCCAAATTCATTTTCATTTGACAAACTAGTAAATACATGTCACATGCACCTTGTTTATTATGCTCACTGCAGTGATAACAAAACATAAAGGAAAAACAAAACAAGCAAACAACAGAATAACGAGAATATATATATATGATTATTTTGCACATGCAATAACACAATTTTTTTTCTATGCAAACTGTAAACAACTCAAATCATTGTAATTATTGTCCTTAAATAGCATCAGACCAAAACGACCTGTATTCACGTTACTGTTCGCGCATACAGCCTGACCTGCTCAGCGCTGACCTGCATTGACCCCATTTTCTCTAAAGCAGTTTGTGTCCTCACATCACAGGTCTGGCATGTGTTTGGTTAATCCATACACTATGTTTAGCCTTGTCATCCGCATGCATCGTGAATTTCAGGCACGCTGAGATTAAATTAGATTATTCATGAAAGCACGCTGATGTGTTTTCCAGTCTCCTCACATGCTCACTGCGGGGGAAAGTAGGCCAGTGTGTGCAGCGGCTGGCTGATCGACCCTCTCCCTCTTGTCCTTACATTACACCGTTTCCCTGACGTTGCACGGCTCTGCCGGAGAGGAGGGGCAAAAAAAAAAAAAGAAAAAAAGACGCTTCGCTTTTCTGACCGTGCGGGCTTCCGTAGAGACGCTCCAAACATGGCCGCCTCCATGTGCTAACCATGGCTGTACTACCAGAGCGGTGCTAACGTGAGTAGCCTGGAGTCGATGCTGTAGCAGCAAGAAAACAGTTGCTGCCAGTTCACCTGCACCACCTTTATGACCCCCCCCCCTCCACCATACATAAGAAAAGCAGGGTCTGCGTAAAGGGAGGCGTCACAGGTAAATCTGTTTATAACAATTAGCATATTTAGCAAACGAGCTAATAACTTTGCTGGTGAGAAATAACATAACGCATCATTTCTGTCTTGGTTAATAGCTGAAGTTTGTTTTAATATAGCCAGAACTATTCTCACTCCACGTGTCAATTCACTGTCGTCACAGGTAGTTTACATGTCAATTTAATCTCATTTAATCCCTGACTCCTTGACTCGACTTTTCAATTAATCGATTAATCGACTAATTTAACAGTGTCAAGTAGACTTTTGATGATCTGTTCATGTTTTAACTATTCTCTGTCGACTGTGAGGATTTGCTGTTTAATTCTGTTTTCATATCAATGTAAACTGAGTGTTTTCTGGGGTCGTTGCCCAAAACAATACATTTGCAGTTGTAAGCTTTTTTTATTGCTTTTTAAATTCAGCAAGTGTTTAACACGATGCATGTGAGGAGTTGTGCGTGTAACCTTTCTTTTGAGTTGAATATCATACCTTTTTTGTTCTTTAAAAGTTATCAGTTAGTTATTACACCCCACTATTTCTGTTCATTTGCATTTTAATTTAATTTGGGTTATGATAGATGTGGTTGAACTATTCTTTCCTACATTATTAATTAATTAATTTAGCAAGAAAGGGACATAATGACAACTTTCTCATAACCACACCCACCTACTATCCTTACACACCTTCAATATATGGAAACGATAAAGAAACGGTACTTTAGTGTGGGATTTAAGACCTTAACTCGGAAACAATGACAGCACAGATGGAATGTAATCTGGAATATTTTGTATGATTGGCATTTGCGTGCACATTTACTATTGTTGCAAAACAATTGGAACCGTCCCAAAATCCAAAAGTTCTTTCTCGACTTTGTTGTTGTCATCTATAGTTGTTAATTGCATAATGAAAACACGATTAAAACAGTGCAGCGGTGTCCTAAAGGTTAGAGGAGCACGCGTGTGTGAGTGGAAGCTTATCAGGTCGATACCTGTTTATTATTTTTAGAGTCAATAAAATATGCTTTGAAAACGTGCGAGTCACTGCAACCACGAGATGTCCTTGAGCATACGGCCATAAACAAGCTTAACAAGTATGAGGCTGACGGGTCCTGCAGTATGCGACATTAGCAGTGGAGAGAGAGAGAGAGACACACACACACACACACACACAGCTGATCTCATAATCTCCTGATGGAGATGATAATAATAATAATGGATGAGACGATAGACAGACAATTAACCAACAACAATTTTGATAAACAACCATTTGAGTTCTTTGTCTAAAGCACACTCTGCTTCCAGCCCCTCTATGTTCTCATACTAACTCTTTAATTTAAATACGACACCTTGGGATTTATAAAATAATAAAGGATGAACATGCTTCCAGTAGACGCACCCCAATCTGGACAATATTATTTTCAAATATTAACATTGGTATTACTTTTAAGTTTTTAACTTGAAACATTTTTGCAGCATTCGGACGTGTCCTGTGTCTTTTTCTAGGCGGTGTACCTTCATGTTGGTGCGGACAGCTCAGCTATTTCCCCTCATCATCTCCCATCATCTGCATCCTCCCTGTATCCATTCTGACAGACGGACGTTTCGGTGGAGCAGAGGACTGAGAGCCATGGAGCTGATAAAAACTGCCTCCGAGGTTCCCGCCGCCAAACCTCCTCCCGCTGCCGCTGGGTCTCCGGCGGAGGACACAGCGGCCGACAAGGAGACGCCGCTTCCTGTAGGACTGTTACCTGGGGAAACGGTGGTCAAGGAGGGCAAGGCGGCCATCTTGTTTCCCAGTGCTAATGAGGTGTTTTACAACCCAGTCCAGGAGTTTAACAGAGATTTGACGTAAGCATAAACATTGGCTGAAAACATAATTACACCACATACACGAGTCTCCCAAGATGGATATGTCAAATTTAGATTATGTGTAGTACTTATCTGGAAGTTATTTAGTCCCGCTTAAACAAATAGTGCCACAGATCTTTCTAAATATGGCTTCGGAGCTGAAAACCCCAGTTTTTTTAAAGATATTTTGAATGTATATTTTCTAAAGAAGGGTTATTTTAATTTCCTTGACATTTATTTATTTATTTTTTTTATGAGAAAGTTTTAAATATTCATTGCAGATTTTATCATTCAGCAACAACTATTCACATGAATACATTTAGCCAATTATTTATAGGATTTCTTGGATGTTCAGTACAAATTTCAACCCGATCCAGTGAAAAATAAGCGATTTGATGAGGCTTAGAATACACAAACTTAAAAAAAGCCTCAACTAAAAGGGCATTTGGAGTAGAGCTGTAGGATTTTGCAAGGTGCCATGAATCTAATAGAAGGTTTTGTATTACTTTTCTTTAAGAAAATCCGCAACCTTACCTGGAAGTCTTGTTGAGGTGGTGTCGAATGACCCGCACGTGCCTTTGTTTCACTGTAGACATCATTGGAAAGTCATTATTATGCTTTCTGAGAACATGTTATGTTGTCAAACCAGAGAGTGCATTCCTATTTCAAGTATTTACAATGATTTTAGATTTATTATTTTAGATAACAGCGCTAAAACAGGCATAATAATAACTGTTAAATGTAGTGTAACAGCAGCAGAAGTAAAGATGCCAGTTGCACTGCAACATTCTGCAGGTGCAAAGTGTCCTAACGTCAGTAAACCACCATGAACTGGTCAAACCTGTAGTGCATTAAAATGAGCCGCGGTGCAAAACATTCCATAGTATCGCTTTAATAATAAAATATATCTAAAAGTGTTGACTCAGAGACTTAAATGCACACGGTGTAAGACTGGTAATGCAGGTTGTTGGAGAATGTCCACATCCTGTTGGCCCTTTGCACAACGACGTATCCGACGTCATTTGGAGTGAGTCGCACTCATGACCCGTTAACGCCGTTATGTTGTCGTAGCACCGCCTACATATATGAAATCCAGACCGGAAGGAGTTTTTCATTCATGCTTCACATGAATTTTGGGAATTTTTTGGGCCAAAAAAACACTTTAGTTTCACCAAAGTTGTGTTTGGACGAAAGCAAACGCGTCGAATGTTTGGTAATCTTTGTCATGACGCGTGCGGTACGTGCTCGTGTTTAAGAAATAATCTTCCCTCCCCAGATGTGCTGTGATCACAGAGTTTGCCAGAGACCTGCTGGCTCAGCGCGGGGTGAAGGTGGTGGTGCCAGGAGAGAAAGAGAGGGTGGTGGTGTCTCTGTCAGAGGAGACGAATGAGGCCGACGTAGAGACGGAGGAGAGAAACGGAGCCGAGCCTCCGGCTTTAACTGCAACAGTGGGGGAGAAATGCGAGGTGCGTTGGATTGATTGAACAGTGTAATTACAAGCAGCATTTTATTGTCGCTAATTGGGATCAAAAGGGATCAAAAGTGAAAAGTAGAAAAAGTAAAGCCAGACAGAAGAAGTAAAAAAAAAATACAATTTCTTTGATGTATCCGATGTTTTAAGGCCGGCGGTGGTGTAGTGAGGTACTAACACTGTCAGGGGTCGTGCTTTGAGTCCCACTGGGGTTCCCCTGCTAAGAATACACACTTACCCAGCGTAAAGCAGTTTAGATAAGGGCTTCCATGAGATGACTTGTGTTAATGTTTCTCAAGGTAATTTCACACACTGGTGGCCCAAAGTGATGGAGAGGTTATTAGATCAGTTTTTAAAAGTGTGAAGATCTCATTATGTTGAAATGATGTCATTAAGCGTCGGTAAAGACCTGACTTATCCTGTTGTTTACTGACTGAGGGGATTCCAGCTCTCTGGATTTGCTGTCTTGAGTTTCAACTAACCAATTCTTGTCAAAGGCCACTGACTTCTTAGTGAAATATCTATAAGTAGTTACAGAAATAAGGAAAATTACAACAGTTGGAACGTAGCCAGGCAACAAATCCTGTGTTACTGCGGCTTTAAAGCGACTATAATAAATATTTCAGGACACGGTGGATCAAAAGAAGTGGAACCCATGGAGAATTATCACAGGACTCTATTCTTTTAGCCTCTTTCAGCTCATTGTTTTGGTTTCACGGGCCGCAACTTTACTGTTTTGGTTCCCCACTCATCAGCATCATTCCTTCAGTGGAGAAGCTGCAACTAACCCACAGTAAATGAGCTTTTCAGCACCAAATAGTGAAGTTATTGACTAGAGGCTGAACATGATGGAGCATTCAGTGGCTAAAGAAGCAGATATTGAAGTAGAGACCGAAACAAAGCTCACGCCTCACTTACACTTCGCTCTGTGTACGTGTCCCTCCACAGGAAGTTAGCGCTAATTTCCTGTGGAATTAGCTAACAAGTCTATTTCATTTAATTCAGTTGCGTGACTGTTTGAATTCTATCCACCCGTAAAGTGTTTCCTCGCATTAAACACGAGAGAGTAAACAAGGCGTAAAAGGAGGGAGAATATTGGACTTGTACACAAACACGACTCTGCTCTGCTCTCTGTCGTCCGGATGTTTAAATTAGCGACTGTTTGCTAACAAGTTTGCGGTATCGCTAACTTCATAAGGTGGAAATGTGTCAACGTTGTGTTTCTGCAAAAAAGTCAGTTCATGCAACTTTGCGTTTCTTCCCTTTGACTCCGTCAGCGCGGTCTCCGTGTGCTGGAGGGTCTGGCGGCATCGGGTTTGCGCTCGGTGCGTTTCGCTCTGGAAGTCCCGGGCCTGCAGAGCGTCACCGCCAACGACTTCTCCACCAAGGCTGCGGCGCTGATCGCCAGGAATGCAGAGTACAACGGCGTGAACCACCTGCTCCGGGCCAGCTGCAGGGACGCCAGGTGAGATTACTCGGCACATTCAGAGAAATGCTTGTTTGCTGATAGCTCTGCCTCCGTCATTCATCCGCCTCACTGAGTTTCTGCGTTTGTTCCTCCTCCTCCAGTCGTTACCCAATGCTTGTCACATCTTCATCCCTCTCCAGTCTTCACCTTTGACCTCTTCTTCTATTCAACCCTTTGCTGCTGCTCTCATCTCCTCCATTCACGTCTCCTTGCTTTTCTTCTTCTATGAACTCTTTTGTCCCTTTTCTTTCATTCGTGCCGCTCTCCTCTTCGGCTTGCTTTCCTTCATGCCTCTCTTCTTCCATCTTCATCAGTTATTTCTCCTCTTTCTACTCTGAACTAATCTGCTTTTCTCTTATTTTTTTTTTAACTGGCTTTGACTCATCTTGTTTCTTCTCCTCTTTCTTTCTCCATCTTTCTCTGCTCCACTTTTAAAAGACTTTCTGTCTTTACCGTAAACATTTCTTTCTCCCCCTTTTTTTTTTCCTTTTCCTCCAGTATGCTGATGTATGAGATGCGAGGGAAGAAGGAGCGTTATGATGTAATTGATCTGGATCCCTATGGGAGCCCGTCGTCCTTCTTGGATGCTGCTGTGCAGGCCGTCAGTGAAGGAGGTGCGCATTTCAATCTGTCAATAATTTAACCAGCTTGTCAGCTTTTCATTCTGCGTCTGCTTTAGTGAATATGTGATGTATTGTTGCTGCAAGTAGCTGCATGATTGTCTGCGACTGTCATCTGTAAAAGTCTGATGTTAAATGCAACATCAAGAGCTTCTGGTAAAAGTTATCACTGAGCGGGCGGGTTGATTAGATCTGGGTATTAAAACTGGTATTAAAGAAAAAACAAAGTAAGTGGAGCTGAAAATGCTTTTCTTTATCAGATGAAAGCATAAAACAGTCATTTTCAAACAATATTACTTTGCTCGATACTAATCCTTCCCTGAAATACGTCTTATTTCTTTTTTTTAACTTGCCTTACTTTCATTTTTCATATGGATTTGGTTGATATTCATGCAAATTCACTCGGTGAAGAATATGCACTCGGGTCACATTTCATATTTCTTGACATTTAAAAAGAATAAAAAAGGCAGAAAATCCAGTTGACAGTTGGATCAGAAGTAGCTCAGGTTTTGTTTGTGAAATAATTTGTTTGGTTTTATCCCATTTAAGGCTCCAGGTGAGTTCCTTTATAGGACAGTACAATGGCTGATGTTTACATTTGGCAGCCAATCAGACACCACCTGAACTGCCCTGGTTTCAAAAAAAAAAAGAATCAATGTTGTTGCTGATCATTTACATCCAGACTGTTGGGGGAAACTAGAATTTAGTATACAGAAAATAAACACGTTTTTGTGTTTTCTTCATAAAAAAGTGGCATTTAAAGGCTTAACATTCTGAAAATGACTTAATATTTGACAGTTTTGATCAGAAGTGAAGTTTGTTAAAAGATCACTTGGGTGAAGGTTTTTTGACGTGGACATTTTTGTAGCTTTTTAAAAGCGAGGCACACGGGTTAAAGGTACTCGTTCATGTTCACGGCGCTTCTCTTTAGTCTCGACTGTCCCGTTGTGTCTCTCAGGTCTGCTGTGTGTAACGTGTACAGACATGGCGGTGATGGCAGGAAACAGTGGAGAGACCTGCTACAGCAAGTACGGCTCAGTCTCCATCAAAGCCAAATACTGTCATGAGATGGTGAGCGCACACATGCACAAACACACACACACACACACACACACACACACACACACACACAGTACATGCGCAGACATGTCACCTTTATCCTTTGTGAGTCAGCGCGTGTGTGTGGGTCCGACGGTAAATGTTGTCATGGATTGTTGGACTGGTGAACTGAGTTTTTGTGTGTGTGTGTGTGTGTGTGTGTATTTCTTATACTTACCAGGGGACTTTTTTTCACAGGGAAGTAAAGATGAGTAAAAATCCTTTAAACTGATGACACTTCGCTTCCCTTGGCATCATTAAAGTTATGATCGAGGCCCCGTGAAGTTATTCACTTTGCTGGGGTGTGAAGCCTGTCGCCTGCAGCTCTTCTCCTGCAGCTCTTCACTGCAGCTCTTCTCCTGCAGCTCTTCACTGCAGCTCTTCTCCTGCAG
>CALSCE010004105.1:302233-313988 GCA_943593645.1 Bovichtus variegatus
ACAGTCTTGAGCCAGCCGACATCATCATGTGTGTGAGGGACCAGGTGGACGTTCAGCATGTTGGGCTTGGTGGCATGACATGACTGCACACACACACACACACACACAAATACACACTAAGGACACATCTACTCTGTTGTTAGGGAAGACACAAAGTAAATAGAGAAAATAAACATTTAAAAAAAGCCCTGGCTTTGTTTTTATTCTCAGTATGATCTCAGTTCCTCATAAAGGAAATGAGTGAAACTGAAAGTATCTGCAAACAAAAAGTTTAAACGTTGATGTAAAACAACTCAAATGAACCGATGAAGCAGGAGGAACGTGAACGTCGCAGACCTCATATCCGCAGGTCGCGCTCTCTTTGGTTCCTTGGTCGAGAGGAAAACTCGCCACGACAGTGAAGATGAAGATGAAGATGGAAAGAGAAGCAGCAGCCAGCTGCAGCGACCCGGCCGCCATGTTGGAAAATGAGCCACAAATCATATGACTTCTGTTTATGTTCACTGGGTCACGTGACCAGACCTCCACAAGGGTGGAGGCAGTTCTGTTCCCTCAGTAGAGACTCTCAGGCACGAGCCTGCAGGAGGTGCTAGCTCTGCATTTAATGTGTTTCCTTAACAACTTCATTATTTTTGCATTAATGTAAGAATAAGAGATACAATTCATTATGTACTACACAAAAAAAAATTATAATAAAATGGGACGAGAGACTTTAATTTTCAGAACTTTTAAATGCTCAAGAACTCGCTCAAGAATTGCAGTCGATTGCAAGATTTTGAGATTGAAATGTAGTTATCGTCACACTATTGTAGTGCATTGTCAGTGGGTTTGGTATAAGTATTGGTGTCATATGTGAGCACATGTAGATGAATATGTGTAATATGTAGTGTGTGTACCTATGCCGCTGTAGGTAGGTTGCATGTGTGCATGTGCAGTAAAAGAAATGTAACAAGTTTAGCCAGGGGACATCTTCAAATTCTTGTTTTGCTTTACCTACTTGTACAAAACCAAAAGGTATTTAACATTAAAATATAAATAGTCTACAGTAAAGAGAAGAAAATGTAGAAAATCTTCACATATGAGAAACAGGAACAAGTAAATGTTTGGGAATTGGGTGTGATCAATTCCCTGATTACCAAATCCGATATTTTCATAAATTGTTTTTATGTCACCTGATCTGAGGGTGCCCTATAGTTTAGTGATTAAGGTGCATATAACCGCACTGTAATCCACGTTGGACCTTTGTTGTATGTCACACCCGTCTCTCCCTGAACTGACTGTTGGATTATAGTAAAACACAGAGAGTGCATCTTAAATGCTACTCAACCAATTAGTTTTCTGTAATCATCTGTGTAAAGTGCTGCATCAGGCTTTAAAATTGTAAATGATATCACCCATTAGCCAGACTAGTTTTATCCCAGTTTCTAAAAATGTGACATTGTGAGAAGGAAACTTTTTATTTAATTTAAAAAAGGACAATTTGAGTTGTTTTTCCCTTAAATAAAGGTTGAAGTATCATAGAATGGATACAATGGATGGAAATTCATGGAAGAAATAAAGATATTTTACAGCAGAGATAAAAAGGTTAACTACAGAATGACAAATATTGTTTAGTATAAAAACATAAATGGGGAAGATGGAAATAGGGAAGGAGGGAAACCCTGTTTTTTTTTTTTTTCTTTGGTGCAAGTGAAGGCATTTTCTATGAGAAGGTGAATCATTAAATGTTCTTATTATTGTGCAAACAAACTATATGAGGAACTATTCATACCTACTGTACACCCAATCATTGGATATACACTACCATAACTTTAATTTAGTGCATAACAAAAGGCAATATCAACCTGTGGTAAACATCTTGGATGAATCATTAACATGTACTTATGCTTCCAGTTCACAAAATAAAAAAAGCCTCCGACTGCATTTTCAGACCTCGATGGATCAGTTTATTTCAAGCCAAGATGGAATGAACTCATGTTGGAAAAAGCAACACTCAAGACAATAACACGTCACAGTCACATTAAACAACGGAAGCACGTGAGTAAACAATGGAGAAAATGCTACGAGAGAATTGTTCTTTACAGACCAACAGTTCAGTTCATGCAGTTTGTGAAATAATGCACTCAGGTCGGCAAATTCAGAAATATAATTTTCCAGAATTGCTCGTGTGAAACTATAACTTCCAAGGTATTGTGTGGCATAGATGTAATACCTGTTAGGCTTTCTGATATGTGTAATACATTTTTTGTTTATTGTTTTTAATGAAGCTCATATTTTTATTACCTCCGCCAAGGAGGTTATGCTTTTAGTCCAGTTTGTTTGTCAGCAGGATTATGGAAAAAACTACCGGCCCGATCTTCATGAAAGTTGGTGGAAGGGTGAATCATGGGCCACGGAAGAAGCCATAACATTTTGGAGCAGATTCGAATCACGGGGCGGATACACAACATTTTTTCCCCCCCCTATGGAAACGGTCTTGGAGGTCTGCAATCTTTCAAGTTTCAGCATAATATTCGAACACGCCCTCGAAAATCACAAAAAAAATAAAGTTAACAATTAGATTCTATGTAGCTGTGTTGTTGCGTCTTTGGAGTTAAGCTGATCATTAAATAGATCCTCGGTGTAAAGGCCTCACACAGTGCTCGGTCAAGTGGTCCCAGTCCTCTGGAATGGGACCGTTCAAAAACAAATCTTCAATGCGGCAAATAAAAGAAAAATCCCATAATGCCATAAAAACTGTGGCTACCGTATGGCATCCATTCAGATGGTAGGCACTTTGAGACGTGTTACAAATAGCGCCGCAAGAGGATCCTTGTCCCCTGTAATGCTACGAGAAGGGGAAACAGTAGCAGATTTAGTTATTTCCTGTTCCTCTTATCTAACATCTGATGTTCTCTCACCCATTTGAACAGTTTAAAGTTGCAGGAAGTCAAAATGTCACCCTGACTGAATGCATATGAGGTAACGATACAATTGGACTTGATTAGATATGATTGGATGTAAGATAATAATAGGACTGGATTTGGAAGCATGCAAAGTGCAAGTCTGATCGTTTTCCACTCGAAACATCACCAACAGTGTTGCAGTCAGAACATCTTTTAAATCATTCCCCATTTGGTCACCAAATTACAGCCCGATTGTAGAGGCGTAGTGTGTTAACTCAGTAGAGACAACCATGGGAACGACTGTGTGTACATTAAAAACATCACTTTAAAATACATAATCAGAAATCGCTACTGAATATTGATTAGAAGCGGACAGAGAAAAAGGAAAAAACTAAACACATTAGCATAATTTGACATTGAGAATGACGACCTGTAATGTGGACGTAGCGTTGAAGCAATAGTTTTTGACATTTTACTATTTGCCAAGAGTTAGATGAGAAGCTTGCACGCTACATGAGGCTACGTTAGCTTAGTTTAGCTTAGCACAGATACTGGAAACAGTGGGAAACTGCTAGCCTGGCTTTGTCCAAAGCATAGACCGTATATAAGCAGTGGACATAGTCCCCACGACATCACCCGTTGCTTTGTGGACGACTGCTTTTTAAGCCTTGAGTTTGGCTTTTTCACCGTCGCCATCTTGGTTTTTTGGAAGTAGAAGTGACCAGAGTGGTTGGAGCTCAGTTTAACCAAACAAGGAACAAGAATTTTTTTTTACAATTAACATTTATGAAGTGAGAAAACACTGTGAAAGGGTTAAAGTTGAAAGACGGACACACGGACAATGTCGTGGTAGCTACAATCTTCTCATCTGACTCTCGTCAAGAAAGCTGGTAAGCATATTTCCCAAATATCGAACCATCTTCAAAGACCTGCAAAGTGGTGTACACAAAAACTGCCCTACAGAACAGAAAATTGCATCATAAAAACAGTCATGACCCAAAGAAAAACATTTGCTATAATTTGGTCGTTCATTTGTCTAAATCTGGAGCTGCGGTCACTTTTGCAGGTAACATTTGCATCTTGTAAAACTGAGGTTTCCCATGTCACATGGCAGTGAGGTTAATATAGAAAAGAAATCTACTGCTGTATTCAAGTTGTCGCAGGTACTAAATATTGAATAATAAAAAATAAATAAAATCAACCATCTGATACTTGTAGAATGTTCAAAAAAATTCCCATAATTAAATGTATTTAAAACACATTTTTAGTACAAAGAAAACAATGATAAAAACAAATAGAGGTGAATACTTTTTTTTGTATCTTTGTATCGTTGATTCATACAAAAGAAATATTGTCCCACACAATATTTGAAATCTGATAATGTCTTGATGATTGGCATAAATTAAAATTTTCAGATTTCAAACCATACAAAAGGCGGATGTTTTTTTTTAATGCCACAGCACTTCTTTGCTCATCTGTGTTGAGTAGGGCTTTTTCAGGAGACACTTTGACGTGTCACAGTAGGAAAAGCACAAGTGTAAATAATAAAATTAAGATTAGCTGAAAGCACCGATATTTAGCATGATGGCTCACTGTCATGGCTTACTGGGACAGTTGAATGGAACCGAGCCCGTGTTAATGCTATGTTGCTAATGCTATGTTGCTAATGCTATGTTGCTAATGCTATGTTGCTAATGTTATGTTGCTAATGATATGTTGCTAATGATATGTTGCTAATGTTATGTTGCTAATGCTATGTTGCTAATGTTATGTTGCTAATGATATGTTGCTAATGATATGTTGCTAATGCTATGTTGCTAATGCTATGTTGCTAATGCTAGTAACTTCCGGGCTTTTCCTACTATGACAAGTCATGATGTGCGCTTGAAATATGCATATTGTGAAAAATTTAACTATTGTGTGCACTATACAGCAATCCCAAAAGAGAATTTTACAATTGAAGGGACATTTTAGAAAAATCTGCATTTGTCAAGAGACAATCACAAAAGGAGAAAACTATGCAAAAAGACACTGAAAAGTGTTTGATTCCTGACTGTGATGCTTCCTCCTGATGTTGCGTCTTCACCAGAAACCTCTTCCGTAATATTTTTTTGTGTTTATAGTGATCAGCCCTTTGCTAGTCGTAGTAAAATGAAGGGTCCTGGATGAGAAAGGCAGGCAGGGCTAGGTTAGGTTTCCATTGGCTCCCTCATGGGTGCAGATGATTAGAGTGGAGTCCAGGTCCAGACGGAAGGCCGGGTACAGCGGCTGAGAGAACGGGCAACGAAAGGTGTGCAGGAGCACCACTGTGTCCGACACGCTGTAGAAGGACAGCGCTCCTTTCTGGCGCTCCAGGAACACGGCGATCCGGGGGCAGGGCGGTGCAGCCACCGTGGTCTTACGGTTGTCATGCCAGGCAGCGTATCCAGCGTGTGTACACCTCAGCCGCCAAGAGTTCTCGTTGCGTCCCAGCAGGCAGGGTTTCCCGCCACCTTTGCGTCCGATACCTCGGTAGGTGACACCGATGTCAACCCACCCACCGCCCCTCCACTCCACCTCCCAGTAGCAGGCACCCCCAAACTGGCCCTCCCTGCACAAGACCTGGGCCACTGAATCAAAGCGCTGCTGGTGAGGGAGGTAGGATTGGGGCTCCTCGCCACAGTGGGCACCCTGGGGCCCCTCCAGGAGAACAAGGGTAGGGTGGGCTGTATCAGGGTCCAAGGACAGACGACATGAATCTGGAGGGAAGGAAACCAAAAGAGAAGAGTTCAAGAGGCAGGGAAAGAAGAGAACTGACAGGGTTGTGGATAAATGATCAGGGAGTTCCCCAACGCTTTGAGTAATCTGCAGAATTTGTAGGCAACGAGACAATTATCGGAAGCGTTCTGGTTTCTGTTTGTAGTGGTTCAGTGCGAGTGGGCTTTGGTTGAATGCAGGTAAACCGTCTGTGTGGAGAGTCAAAGAGGCCTAATGCATTGGCCATAGGTTGCAGGGCAAGACGACGCAAAGTTCTAAGACGAAAACGCATCCAGAACGGACAACGCACAGGTAACAAAACAAGAAAACAACAGTGGTAGACCTGTCAATCACAAGGTAGCCACCTTTTAAAGCATACACTGCTTTATCATTTATTTGACTCTAAATAGGACCATCATTTACTAAATGAACATCAAGCTGTATTAAAGAAGACTTGAAACTAAGCGACTGAGACAATAAACTCATCAGGAAAATGTTCACAGAGGTAATAAATCAAGTGAGAAGTAGGGTCACTTTCTCATAGACTTCTATACAATCGCACTTCTTTTTGCAACCAGTGGAGTCGCCCCCTGCTGGCCATTAGAAAGAAAGCAGCTGGAGGTTGCAGCGTGGTGGTGACTTCTGGCTCGGCTGACTTCAATAACTAATTGGAAGCGTTACAATCCCTGACGTTGAAATATATTTATTTCCTGTTTCTCCTCTCTACTCTGCCGCTCTCACAGTTTTCTGAGTTCCTGAGTTGAGTGGGACACAGACTGACTGACAGATGTTATGTTTGTGTCACATAGAGGATTAATGAGACACATGACCTCTATCCTCCTCCGACCAGATGAAATATAAATGCTTAACAAGGTGATGGAACGGTGTCATCCTGTCAGCTGGCTTGTTCCTGTCGCGACAAGGCGCTGATTTTTATGACGGACCTGGATGTCATAAATACAATATGATTGCCATCCATCATTGATGAGGATCCAGACTGAGCTCTCAGATTTCTCAACAGGGCAGGATTATCTTTTGAACTCAAAGCATTGAGAGAAGAAAGGATGGAAAGAGATGAGGAAGAGAGAGAGAGAGAGAGAGAGCAAGAAGGGGAATGACCTGCAGGACGGTCATACTGAACGGGAGGGAAGGAGAAGGACAGAGAAGACAGGAGAGTTTCAGAAGGAGACGGGTTGAGGGGACAGACAGACTACTTACACCTGAGGAAAGCTGCCCTCATCCTCTGATCAGCCAGCTGCAGAGACAAAGAGGACAGAGGGAACGACACCGGCACTGCTGACAGGAGACACAGAGACACAGACACTAGTGTTTAATACAATTTGTCCATATTATGGAAATAAATGGAGTAAATAGGAGTGAGAGGGTGGCAACGGGGGGAGAGATGGAAACAAAATACAAGGATTGACAGAAAAAAAGAGAAAGAAAAGAGCATGTGTAAGACAGAAGTGATGAAAAAATACATGCAAAATATGTATTAGTGGCAAAACAGGAAGGAACCAGCGCAGCAACAGTCAGAGAACCCACTAAGAGAGAACTGCCTGGGGGATAATTATGGTATAAATCCAATGAATCTGATTATTCAGCAATGACACATTCTGAACAAACACACCTTCCCAAGCCACTGTGCATGCAGCATTAGTACCAACCTCTAAAGTCCCTAAAGTGTTTGTGAGTAGCAGCTTTTAAATGATGTTGCCGGTGTTTGTTTGTGGAAAAGATGACACCATGTCAGTGCAGTTTGTGTCACGTATTCATCTCAACTCACCCGCCAGATGGAGCCGAATCATGAAACCCTGCACAAAGCGGCTTCATTGTTTCAGGAATAGTTTGGCATTTAGTCAAATACACTATACGCAAATAGGCGTGTCACCCAAAAAATGCCCAAACTATTGTTTATGCTTTGATGGATTAGTTAGCATGCAAACAAAGCCGAAATCAGCCGTTTGTGTGAGTTAAAGGGCCAGTTCACCATAAAAGACTAAGAAACCCCACGTTTTGCACTTACCCCCCGTAGTGTGTTTCCCTGCAGATAGTGGTGGTTTGGAGTTCTCCGCACTGCCACCTCCGCAATACAATGGATACGAATGTTTTTTGATTTACTCTTTTTTTTTTTACTCAATAATACCAATAATAGTAAAACAAAACAAGAAAACAACGTCTAAGTTAGTCTGAATATTCACAGACGTAGCTGTCAAAAGTTTCCATCGTCATTGTCACTTCCACAAAACTACTTCCTTTAAACTTAAAAAGGATACTTTACCCACTAAATTACAGTTAATTACTCTTTAAATAGTTATTAATAATTATTTAAATAGCTGGACGAGTTTGATCGCTTCCAATTAGACTGAAGGGATAAAGCAGCTGGATATGAGCCAGGATCAGCATGAATGATTAACACGTCCACTGTCACTCGCAGTGTTAAGTGTCATGTGAAAAGCCTTCAGGCAGAGGGTGTGTGGGTGTGTGTGTGCGTGTGTGTGTCTTATGCTCACCTTTCACACCTTCTCCACCAGACACGTAGTTCTCATTAACTGGAAGAAAAGAAACGTAACAATAGTCTGTCATTTAGCGCATATTTCTGTGTAAAAGTACACATTTGCGTGCTTGAATCTACTTTATCCAAACTGAAACTTTGCAATAGTTATGGTATATTCTCATGTGTCTGCATGTTTGAGTATGTAGTAGCCTTCCTGCCTGCAGGCCATCGGCTGTACCTGCGCGGCTGATCTTGTCCACCTCCTCTCTGCAGACCTCCTCCATGCGGCTGCGGAGGTGGCTCAGCGCTCTTCTGGCGCAGCTGAATCCCTCTGTGGGCAGGCTGAGGGCTCGAGAGTGCCGACCGGTGGTGAGAGGGACACGTAGCAGAGGAGCAGCCTGGGTCCATACATAGAGAGAGAGAGAGAGTGGAAAATACAGCTCTCCCCTCCCTCCTTAATTCCTTGTACAATTGAATTTGAAAATAGCACTTAAGCAGGTGCAGCCTTTTTCCACTGGTCACTGCTGACTCATTCTCCTCTCATCCATTCTTCCTCCTCCATCTACAAGCTAATCTCTCTGCGCACTCTGGTGACTTCTTATGGCCTCCGGAAAGCATCAGACATAAAGGGGTGAATATCAAATGCTGATGTGCAGCGGGGCAAGAAGTACTAAGATCCGTCCTAAACTCTGCACCAAGCCTCCGTACTGAGATCCTTTACTTTTTGTGAAGTATTGGATCATTTGATCAGTTATTTAATTCAAACCATCTGAGACTGTATACGTCGTTGGCAGCTTTGGGTAATGGGCTACAAGCCACAAAGGTTTCATCTTTATATACACTTATAATGTTTTTTATTTACTTAATTTGACTAAAAGTACAATAAGTTCAAGTGGCATAAAATGCAAACTCGAGTAAAGTAGAAATTGTACTTAAGTGAAAGTGTTTGTCGTCGGTGGAGAGAGAGAGAACCTCTAAAGAGCAGAGAGCATCAGAGTCCTGATGTGCCGCTGGATCCATCTTTCCGACTTCCGTGTCTGTGGAGAGCTTTTCTAAATGGCCTTCAGGACATTTCCTGTGATGCTTCACCCCCCATACCATCCCTCCGCCTCCACCTCCGCCTCACCTGTAAGAAATGGGCGTTGTCCTCCGTCTGCAGAAGCTGACTGATCTCCTGGTCTCTCCTCCTCAGCTCCTCCAGGTCTTTCTCCAGCACCTCTATGTCTCGCTCCGCCCTCCCAACCACCGCTCGCTCCTTCGCCTCCAGCCTCGCTCGGACCTACGGCACACACAAGTAGGCGTTCTCATTTGAAGGGCCTTACAGTGCCGCGAGTGTAGCGTGGATGTAAGAATAAAAACCGTTCTGACCCACAGAAGAGGATCCAGAAGAGTGTAAATAGGACTTTTGTTGTTGTTGTTGTTGGCATCAAGTGTTTGTGGACAGAACTGAGCAACTGCAGTCAGCTTCACAAAGATATAAGAGTGATTATTCAGCGCTCTCTCCGGGGTGTCCGCCTCTCTCACAACTACACTGGCTGGGGTCCTGCTGAAGTGGAAACCTCCTGCACCTTTGCTTTGGGACGCGCTATATTTTCTTAAGTTTGGAGAAAATAAGATCGTCTCTCCAAGGAAGGTCCAATGAATTTGTCAAACTCTGGGGCCCCTTTCCCAAGTTCATCAAGAATAATAAGCTTTCAGATATTCCAACCTAATAACTTACTTGTGCAGAAGGTTTGCCAATGTGAGTTTGTTCTTTCTTCATTCATTTATGAAACTAGGAGCAGGACTACGACTAGTGGTACTACTTCAGAGTACTACTACGAGTCTTTAAAGAGCATCACTGCTATTATCACTCAAACTGCTACCTCTACTGGTAACCTTACAGCTGATACTTGTGGCCCCTGCTCCTCACCTCTGCTTTGGTTTTCTCCAGGCGGAGGGCCATGTCTGCAAAGAGTGCTTCGCTGTCCTCCAAAACAGCCGATGCAGACACCTGAAACACGCACAAAGACAGTAGAAAGCAAAAGTGTTTAAGAATAGAAGCAAAGTAAATACTTAAAGACACCATGAAGCAGAGAATTCAAACTTTGGGAAAATTCAATTCAAAATTGATTTTATTTTTTCAAAATGGAAGTATTTTTTTGAAAATTAGGGTCAATTTGTCAAAATCAAAGGATTTTTGAAAATTGTGGTAATTTTTTAAAAATGTTAAGTTTTTTTTTTAATGTTGAGGTCTTTTTTTCAAAATCAAATATTTTTTTTAAAACTTAGTTTATTTTTTTTAAAATGGAAGATTTTGATAATATAGGTAATTTTTTTAAAATGTTTTTTTGAAAGTTAAGGTCTTTTTTTCAAAAATCGAGTTTTTTTTTTGTTTTTTGAGATTTCTTTTTAAATGGAAGTTTTTTTTGAAAATGTAAGTCATTTTTTGATAATCGAAACTTTTTATGAAAGTTCAGGTAATTTTTTCAAAATCAAACATTTTCTTGAAGGTTGAAGATTTTTTTAAAAAATGGAAGATTTTTTTTTGTTGATAATTTAAGCCATTTTTCGACAATTTAAAGTTTTAATTTCCAGCAGAAAAGGCATTTTGGACCGTGCGGGGACATAAAAGTGTGCACACTTCATGGAGCTGCGGTCAGAAATGAAGCGCTGCCATCTGAACAGTGGAGCAGATAGCAAACCAACATCTGGTAAAAGAACCCAGAGCAGCCTGACGTTTCAGTGAGCTAATGCAGTAGTTTTCCAAGAAGCCAGAGCAGCCACAAGCTGATGGATGGAGCAAAGCTCAGGGGGGCGGAGAAGAAATGCTTTCCTGGAAGACTGAAGGAGTGGCACAGAAGCTGGAACTGAAATGAGCTCTGCACTGGAAACTGATACAACAGTGTTTGTGTGTCTGAGAAAGAGATAGTGTGTGTGTGTGTGTGTTGAGCACACAGAGTTGTGTAAATGTCAAGTCTATTTATACACAGTAACCCTTCATCTCATGGGCTCCACAAAGCGTATGCACCACACTACTGTGTATATTGTGTCACGGTAAAGTCGGAGTGTCGGACTTTTTTACATCTAAATAAAACGGCCGTTACATTAAAGCCTTTGCCGCACGATGCTGGTTCAGCCTGCCGCCGCCAGAGAACGCTCTCTGTATTTGGCCGTGTACAGGAGCTGTGGCGTTCACGGCCCTGTACCCCCCCCCCCCCCCACAGGTGAGCGTGACAAGAGTCGTGCGCTGCAGCTTAAAAGGCGGCATGTTGAGACCACATCGATCAAAACGATTAATCCATCACTGGGAGCAGGATGCTTGTATTACTGCGGGAGTGAAACCTGTTGCACACTATACTTAGTTAACCTATCATATATAATAAGTAATAATAACAATGATGATTGAGATTATTTTAAGCATCCTTCTCCATCAATTAACTGTATTGAATTACATTTTTGTTGCACTACGTCAGCCTGCACAAGCTTTTAGAGCAATTTTCAAACATTAATAGCTTTTTCGGTGACTGCGATTGTGTAGAGATTTATGTTGAAAATCAAGCTTTTTTTTCTTCTTCCAAGGAGTATATTCGAATTCAAGCACATTCCTGTGTGTGTGTGTGTGTGTGTGTGTGTGTGTGTGTGTGTGTGTGTGTGT
>CALSCE010004105.1:337731-364260 GCA_943593645.1 Bovichtus variegatus
ACACACACACACACACACACACACACACACACACACACACACACACATACTTCTAGTAGATGTACTTCTTCAGGGTCAAAACTTAAAACTTTTACATGACTTTTATTTAACTCTGTTGTTTGTTCTGTACACGCGTCACCTATTGCACGTCTGTCCGTCCTGGGAGAGGATCCTCATATATATATATAATATATATATATATATATATAATATATATATATATATAAGAGGATCCTCCTCAGTCTCTCCCTGAGATTTCTTCCATATTTCCTCCACTAATTGTGAGGTTTCTTTTAGGGAGTTTTTCCTTGTGCGATGTGAGGGTCAGAGGTCAGAGGTCAGAGGTCAGAGGTCAGAAGTCGTATCCTGTACAGTCTGTAAAGCCCCCTGAGACACATGTATAATTTGTGATATTGGGCTGTATAAATAAACTTGATTTGATTTGATTTGACCCATAATAAAAGGACCTTGACCATCACAACCTATAACACAAACAGAAATGAAACAGGAACCTCTTTCTGTCTTCAATAGCTGATCATGTTCTTATTCTTCTTCATATTAGAGAAATATTAAATGTACGCTTGTACGACATTATTCAAACACATCAGACTCAAACTGCTGTACATGGAGGGAGAGACAGAACGTGAAGAGAGGATTAAGGAAAGAAAACGCCACGAATCAAAGCGTATTGGAGAAACATTACGTCAACAGCTACAGAAATTGTTATGTTGGATTACATGGAAGGTTATAACTTTTCCGGGGCTGGAAAATAAGATTTAGAATTCCACGACCGTGTGAAACGCTGCTTCTTACAGCCGTGTGTGTGTTTTCTTCTCTGCAGGTGACACTGAGCTATGGGATGTTTGAGAGCAAGATGAACAGCATCGAGGTGAAAGGAAGCTTCTCTAAAGAGGAAGACCCCTCCAGGTTTGTCTGTCGCTCCGTGAACTCATGAATCAGGAGATAAGAGCAACACATTCCTGCCCACGTCATTCTGTGTAGTGTCTCTTACAAATTACTCAACCTTTAGCCGGCAACTTCATGACATTTTGGGTGGTGTGCACAGATATGTGGGTATGATGTGTTTACACCTATTTTCTTGTGTGTGACAAGCTCAGGGAATTTCTGTGAGTTGTTAAACTCCCTGATGTTAAATTAATATATTTTCCTGTTGTTATTACAAGCCCTTTGTTATAAAGCTATGAAAAAATAAATATGCGTAGCGACCTGTTCAATCACAAGGTGGCCCCGCCCTAAAGGATACCCTGCTTTATCGTCTATTATTCTCTAAATGTGACCATAATTTACAAAATGAACATCAAGCTGTGTTAAAGAAGACTTGAAACTAGAGATTGAGACAATAAACTCATTAGGAAAAATGTTTACTGAGGTTCGAAATCAAGTGAGAGGTCGAGGCATTTTCTCATAGATTTCCTTACAATCGGACTTCTTTTTGCAACCAGTGGAGTCGCCCCCTGCTGGCTAATACATAAAATGCAAGTTTAAGGCACTCCACAGAGAGTTATACTCTTTATCTTACTCTGGATCAAAGTATAAATAGATGCAACTTTGCAGATACCTTGAAAAATCAATTATAAAGCAGAAGTCCATTTTATGAATAAGTATTTAAGACTGATTTCCCTGTGCATCGCATCAATATGCAAGATGTTTGTTAACTACACGCTACTTTGCTTTAGCAACACTCAGTGTAGCGGCTCAGACCTGAAGATGTGACCCCCCTGATGCTCCAGATCCTCATGTTCTCTGTTCACTCAGAGATTAAAAGCTATTCCATGCGACACCACACACGTGTTTGTCTTTCCCGGTCCTTGTCATCACCAGCTGTAGAACATCGCACCACAAGCGCTCCGCCGTGAGCTTTTTCCATTTGTTTCCATCCACTCGTGCCGCACAGAGTTACGTTCAACATGGCTGTGGTCAAATGTTCTTCTGCTTTAACAAAGTTAAAGTTGAACAGAACCTTTTCTTCACGTCTTCCTATCCTTTGTTTATCTGTGCGAAATAAAGTTTGGTTTTTTTTCCCAAAGAAATCAGGTCAAGAATGTTGCAGCATGAGAAATTTGGTTTGCAAACAGCATCATTAAACGGGTTCGGAGAAAGAATCCTGTCATAAGAAGATGCAATCAATAATAAATGATAAGAAAAGACGAAGACGTAGATGTGTGGACAGACTGAGCCTCAGTCAGGCCAGAGGCTCTCTGAACAAACAAGGTCACTTTGATCACTAAATGTCATGTTACTCGAGTGCATTGACGCCACATTGCTGACATGGTTTCACAGCGAAGCAACTCTTGAGGGAGCAGATGTTAGATTTGTGCCGTCCCGAGGCGCACGCTGCGCTTCATGGTGGCTTCTGACCACTGAAATTGTGAGCAATTGTTTTCCACTTATTTGCATCTTAGACTTTCTCTCCGCAAGCACTTAATGTCACAAAACAACAGGCAATGTCAAAAGAAATGTCAGAAATGTTACAGACACAATGATGGCAGTTGTGCCAGATGTTTCCCATTCAAGTGCAATATTAAATATTATACAATTTGAGAGAAAAGTAGTATATCTCACAATGCTGCATGATCCTCAAGTGTAGCCCGAAACAGTTGATATAATAAATGCAGATGTAAGACGCTACCTCTAAAATGCAGAATTTATTGAAGACTAGGATACATTTAAAATACTAATAATTACTTATTTGGTCCATGACTTACTTTCCATCAATTCTAATCTTAAAACTTTTAACAAGTTTGTGAGATTTCAGACAAATAAATAGCAAAAATCTATAAAGAAGCATAAATATTCCAGTATTATGATGTTACTACGTGACGTCCGCGTACGATGCTTCTGCCAGACTATTTTTATCTGCTTTAACTTTCTCTCCTTTTGTAGTAGCAGCTCATCTGCACCAGCGCTGTCACAGTCTGCACGAGGACAATACAAAGTCACAGTAACTTAACGTCTCCTTTAACACGACAGTCTACATTATGTATGGACCGAGAATGAACAGCAGATCCCTCCCTGTTACTTTAATTGTAGGTTTGCTAGTTTGCCTGTTGTCAAGGCTACCGAGGATCAGATTCACCTAGTTTTACCTTTATATGTCAGATAGATGCGTTTCTATCCGCCTCTTTTTATGCACAATTTCAGTGGAAAGGCTGAAAATATCAAAGAAATCTTCCAAACGTTGGCCGAGTAGGAAAAGTTGGTGAATCGATAAAAAGCAAAATGCTCATATGTCATATTTCCGTCCAGTTTTCTATTGTTTTTCACAGCTTGATGTCCGCCCGCCGCTCTTTTAACTACGCCTCTCTTCTTCCGCTATGGTGCAATGGTTTTCCGACCGGAGAATTGGCGCCAGCTGCCGCTTACCTCGATGAACTAACTCCTAACAATATGGAAACAAGCATTCATTCCCGATTTCCTCAAAATTCGCTTAAAATTTGCGCTACATATGGATGGAAACCCAACTGTTGAGGGTGACTGCAGACTCTGACCTGATGAACTGGGTGGAGTAACTGTGATATATATATATATACATATATATATATATATATGTATATGTATATATGTTACACACATCTTGGCCAGGACACAATCTTTACATTTCCGTAAGCTACTTTCCTGTTTTAATAGAGTTATACTTATTTGTGTAACACGACTTCCTGCTGGGTTTAAAACACTGCCTTTGTCATTTCTTTGGTTTAAGTCCTTTGTTGCATCTCATTCTCTCATTTCTTATCACGTTTACATTGTCACTACCAAATAAAAGGCAAAAATGTAAGAGGAAAACTACCAAAAACTTGAGAGTTTGCACAGCACCTTTGTTTTCTCTCCCTACGTCATACTTTTGCATAATGAACTATATTTCCACACAGAGCAGTGAGAGACCTGCAGAGTTATTGTTGTTCACTTCTTTCCTCTCCAGGTTTAAGACTGTCCACTGCATGCTGTATCCTTTCACCAGCTGGTGTCCTTGAACTCCCCATAGAAAAGCACAACTTCCAAACACCTGTTGGGACAACACCGGTCAGGCTGCTGGAGGAAGAACTTTTCCTGGGTTTTGTCTCAGTGCAGAGAACACGGATGGATTTCATTTGACGGAACGATTTGCGACGCAGACACCGAACTGGAGAGTCAGAAGAGAGAAGTGAGCGTGGGACAACTCGACTCAACGGTTTCTCTTACGAGACGGATCAGACGGACTCGGAATAAAGCATCTTGACGATGAACTGATCAGCTGTGTGTTGAAAAAGACGATTACATGGAGCAAATGGTGACTTTTTGCATCTTCACGACTGAATGTTTCTGTTCGTTGAGAGCATTTTATCTGTGGAAGTGAAGCGTTTGTTTTTCACTGGAACTTCATCAAATGATTGTGTTTACAAAAATAAAAACATAATTGTAGATATTTCTAAAAATGTACAAACAATTTCTATGGACATTTCTATGAGAACATTTTGATTTATATTTTTTTTCTGTCACTATTCCCCTAATGATCACCGAAATTGTCAGAAAATGTTAAAGTTGACGATTGTTTAAACTACACACGTCTGAATCCCCGTCAGGTGAGCAGACGTTGAAGTTGCTGAATTTATTTGAGTTTTTATTGATTTATTGTGTATGGCCGTGTGTGTGTGTGTGTGTTGTTATGAAGGGGACAGTGTCCTTGTGCCTATGAAGTCTGCACACAATGAATCATTTTGACCCATATCTCCCTTCTCATCCAGACCTCTTGTCCTCCCTCCCTCTCCCCCCTTCTTCCCTCCACCCCTCCATCTGTCTCTCTGTTTTCTCAGTCCTGGTCCATAATCACCGGCTTCTCCAGGGCTGAAAGTAAAATGAACTGCCACATCCCGTTTGCTTCAGTTGGATTCATTTTTCACCTCGAAATTAACAACGACAAAACCAGTGAAAGCAGGAAGAAGAGTGACGCGCTCACCCGACCCACGTCCACCTCGCAGAGTTAGTGCTGCACCGCCCGTTGAGCAGGGTCAGGTCATGGCTCTATTGGCTGACTTTGGACATTTCAGATCCATAACAACAGAAGTAAATACACTTATTTGTGTGATTACCAGACCAGAGTTGAGTCCTTAGTTAAGTCTACTGCATACTGCAGTCTGAGAGAAGTCTTATCATGATACTAGTGGCCACTTTATCTAAACTTTTTGAAAAGTATGCATGTTCAAATTTATTGAATTTGTCGTTTTTAAAAGTAGATGAAGAGTTGAACTACCAGGAGTCTGCGCCTGCAGGGCGTGAATGTACGCGATGCACCTCGTGCGACGGTTCGTATAACATCTTACAAAAAGTTATTCCTTATTTTTCGTGCGTTCTCCTACGTTAACATGCAATCTGTTAAAAATAAAACTTGGTTAGGTTTAGGAAAGGATTGTGGTTTGGGTTGGTGTTACTTAAGTACAGAAGGCGCAGAAATCAATGTTGACTTCTGGTGTTTTTGGACCCATCCATCCACCACGATGTCCTTGATTCGCCGACTTCATCTTTATACTTCCTGCTACGTATAAATTGATTTCTTGAAATATATACGATCTACAGTGCACGACTTTTCTTAGGTATTGCTATAAACAATCTCACAAGCTCACATTTGCGGGTAAAATCTCACGAGGTTGGACTAAAATCAGGTCCAGGTGCGGGAATACAAATCTCACAACAACATGTCCACAATCAAACGTCAGTGCGGGAACTTAGAGGCAGAGAGAGACGACGCTGCTGCCGGCGTCCCGCAGGTATCGCTTATTTGCTGTGAATTGAGATGTGATGAATACAGATGCGCTGCCCGAGTGTGAAGTGGATGGAAAGTGGTTGAGAATGTGCAGGACGACCGTGTAGCCTTGACACATCTCCGAGAGAATACCGAGCGCCATCACTTAGAGTAAATAACAAGACTGTTTGAATGTGAGCCGGCAGTTCTCTGCAAATATAAAATACATTTTCCTGCAGTGGTTGCAGAATTATTATTTTTTTCATTAGCTCATTATTGGTCTGATGTGAAGTTGCTGCTCTGCTTATTTTATGCACCGTGCTGCTTTGCTAGCGTTTTTGATAAAATACCAACAGCAGCATTGTCGGACTAACTGCTAGTTTCAGGTGAACTCACGTCACTTTCTTTAGTCCTGTGGTCCATTATTATCAATGAAATATGCAAGCATCAGCATGCATTTTACATGAATGAGATGTAAACCCTTTGAAATAACATCATGAAAAGAAAAAAGGGGTTTTCTACCCAGAAGTAATTGTTACCAAACATTGTGATTGGTTATAAAATCCCAGTGTCATGGAAAAAAATTGCAAAATTATGTAAAAAATCTTTTGAAAAGTTATATCTGTGCAAAATGTCGTGGCTGTCCGTCATTTCCATTCAGCATACTAAAGTCGTGAAATAGAATTTCATAATAACACAAAAGTATTTGATTAATTTTGCAATGCATTTGTTGTTTTAATTACTCAAACATAGGTTCATTTATTACTTTATGTATTATTTACATTTTAAATAAATTTCGACGTAAGTTCAATGTTAATTCTCCTTTTAGATTTGTTTTGTTCTCCACCAGCATTTCACCTCTTTTTTCGCAAACTGCAACTTTAAATAAAAATAAATTATTTTGCAAAGAAAACCAGTATTTTGTTGCTAAAAGCAATTCCACCAGTGGACATATCGTTCGGACTCGTTCTGACTTAAAGGGTTATTTTTTACGTGAATTTTCCCAGCCAGCAACTAATTTTTCCAACTATTCTGACTCCACATAAATTTGCAGGCCTATTTCTCCACCTCGAGCTCCACAATTGAACGTGTTCCTCCTTGGCCCGTGCTGCACCCTTCCATCAAGTTTCATGAATACTGGGCCAGTAGTGTTTCCGTAATCCTGCCGACAGACAAACAAACAGACAGACAAACGAAGCCAAACACATAACCTCCTTGGCAGAGGTAAAAAGGCAAAACTCACGACCAAAAAAGAGACACAATTTCAAATTGAGACATTTACCAGAGTCTTTACAACGGTCTTACATTAAACCAGAGTTATCAGCTTCTTAAATGTTGTTTCTACAAAGTTTTAAAAATCTGATAAGTGTGTCGTCTCTGGAACTCAATTTTTCTGGAGATAAAACTCGTTTTATCTGATTATTTTCTGTATTTATTTATTTATAATGTGCTTTTTTTGGTGCTGGTGAAATCTGCGAGCAGAGTGGTTGAAAGTCTGTCCTTCACTTCTGTCTGGCTTTTTTTGTTTGTTTGTTTTAGTTAGTAAGTAGGACACCAGTGGGAAAGGAGGCTTCTTCCAAATGAAAAAAAAACAACCTCTAAGCTGCAGATTTTCTAAGCACGACTCTGATCTGTTTACAGCAGCTACGGTAACATCTTATGATGAACCTGGTGATCATTTATGGATATTAATCTAGCAAAAGGTGCAGTATTCCAGGATGCACCTTTAACGACTTGAAGGACCTTTGATGTTCATCTTGCACAGGCAGCGGGCTTGACTTATACAAGTGTGTGGAAATGATATGCATCCCTCGTACAGTAGATTTACAAGCTCAGCTGTACATAAACGAGACTCGCTGTGGTACCAGAGCACCAGGTCAACTGGAGGCAGAGTGTTTCAGCTGCCAGAGGAACGCTCTCCCTCGTCTCCTCCGTCCATCACATTAAATCGACAGGGCCTTGTAAAGCAGAGCCGGGGAGAAAGAATAAAATGATGGAGGAGCAGGAGTGAGAGGCAGGGGGGGGGGGCGTTTCAGCCCGGGACGAAGAAATACGACGTAGAAAATGTAGAAATGTTGCTTTAATTCAAGGCTAAGATTGACTGACTGCTCTTACTGGATTACTTGTCAAACAACTATCACAAGATGTGATAGACGGGCGAATTGGTCGTTGCTACATTTGAAGTCACGGACAGCAATATCATCGCACATTCACGGCACGAACATTTTATCATTCCAGCTCCGTGTAGACTCTGCTCATTCTGCGTCTGACGGCTGTGAAACATGTTTAGAAAATGATCTTGAATCACCAGTACTTCTGTGCCAGATCATGTACTGCAGTAATATCTGTGACAGTATCTGTGGCAGTGGAGAGAGTCAAAATTCAGTGTCGCTTTTTTGGCGTGAAAGCCAAAAACAAAACTTCCAAAAGCAATGAATATCCAAAGATTTTTAGACAGATCTTCTTCATATGTTTTCCTTTTTATTCAGTCCGTCTGTTCGCCTTTCCATCTTATTCAAATAAGCTTTATTGATGGGAATGTCAAATACTAGCAATATTGCAAATACATGATCTATTTGTGTGCCGTGTCTGCCTTTTTACTGCCGGCGTGTCTGTCTGTGATGTGCGTTTCCCTCTTCCATCCTCCGCCTCCTGCTGTTAAAATCTCTTGTGATTACTCACCGTCGGCTTCTTTATCTCTCCGTATCTCTCTCATCCCATCATTTCTTCTCCCTCAAGTTTTGATTCCATATTTTGTTTTCAGCCTCATTTGTTTCATCCCTCACTTCCTCTTTCACTTCATATCTCTGCTTCAGTATTTCTCCTCTCCCCGCATGTGCTGCACTTATTGGAAAGAACTCATGCAAAGCAGGCGACTGTGCAGCCAGCCACGACTTCCTCTGTGTGTTGTGAGTGTGTGTGTGTGTGTGTGACAGAGGGCAGTTGTGGGGAGAGACACGAGCACCTGTTTACTGCTTCTCGCATGTCGTCGCATGCCAACATCTCCACATGTTATGGATTCAAGTGCAAAAATAATGAACGCAGTTACTGCACAGTGAGGTTGCCAGGCAACCAACAAAGACTTCAGAAAGTCACTTCATCCGAGAATTAGTGCGGCGCACAATAACCTCAGAAACCACAATGTGGCGTGGTTACGTCCTGGTTTCTGTACGACGTAAACAAGCAAGAACGCAGATAAGCACGTTTCCAAAAAAAAACGTCAAACTGTTCCTTTAAGGAAGTCTTTTAGCCTGTTTTGGGACCTAGGTCATATTTTTTATGTTCGCGTACAAAAAAGCTGTGGTGCTCAACCAAAAACTACTAGCAGTACGAAAAACGTGCGGGTCGGAAATCACAGATGGAAACACATTATGACTTGTTGAGGACTCAACGTAGAACGTGAGACTTTACTGGGGATTCGTCTGTCTTCACATGGGACTTGAATGTAATAATATACAATAATATGAGGCTGTAGGTTAAGGATATTAACTAACTCACCTACAGATCTATTTGTGAGATTTAGAAGTAAAAGCGATTTATTTTTAAGCAGGGTGCTTATGGCAGCATTGACAAAGTGGATATAATAGTTCAACAGCATTATTATCCCCCGGCTCACAGCTCCCTTCCTACACTTTAAAATTGCTGACAGTTGCCTCGTTTGCTTCCGCCACAAGTCAGTAAGTCCACTTATGATGAATTACTCCCAAAAATCTGCCCACATAAAAGAAATATCTGCGATTGTAAAATCATATGACTCACCATATAAGTAAACCAGGCCTCTGTTAACTAGTACAACACTTCCACGGATATTTTTGAATTATAGATAAGTGTGAAATGGGAGGAAATGACATTGAAAAGTAGCCGCAGCAGAAACAGCAGCTTGCACAGAAGAAAGCATTTGTGGCATGCACAATGCAACAAAGACCAGATGAAAATACAAAGTTCTCTCGGAATGATCAACACATAAAGACGCGGCTTTGACAATAGAGTAATGTAGGAGGAGAGAGATCAAAAGACAGGTAGTTGCTGTGCCCCAGTTCAACGCCGGGATCCTTTGAACATTTCTGGATCAAATATGTCATTATGGGTCAACAAGGCCGGCCCTATTTGAAAGGATCAAAGAAATGTGGCCAAGAAATTCAGCCTTCTCCAGCCTCGGATGACGAGCAGTGTCAACCGCTAATTATCACGGATATAAGTCAAAGTACTGAACCTCGGCGCTTTGCCTTGACTCGCAAATAGAACAGAGGTGAACGTTTCGCCGCCTTTCAGGACGCAACAATTATTCACAAGACGCAAAGCAACACCTGTGAGGAGACTGAAAAGAGGGGAGAAAAAGATGGGGGGGTGAAGGTGGAGGCAGGGAAGGAGAGTTCAGTCGGGAGATGGAGTCCCTGAGACAGATGGCGAGGGGCACTGGGAGAATTCTGCCTCCCATTATAAAACAACACAAAGCACAAAACTCCAGCTGTGAACGGCACCAAGCGTACCGCCAACAGCCACCGAGAGGCAGCAGCCTGCCAACAAACCCCCACTAATGAATGGAAAAGCTTGATTCAGAGGCACAGGGACACGTAGATGGGAGCGGTGTGGCCTCGTCTGCGTTACGCGCTCGTCTGCATTATCAAGCGGTCACGGTGAGTTTCTTTGTGATCCGCGGATTAGATGGATTCGCAGGCTGATCACCAGTGACGGGCGGGAAATGGAGGGAGTGGATTTCTACAGATTCCATCGGCCGCACTGGTGGAAACGAGGGAGGCGAGGGGAGACCAACAAGGTGCAAAGTGACAGAAACAGTCATGCAGAAAATAATGGGAAAAAAATAACACAAGGTTAGAAAATAAAACAAAAATCAGAAAGAAAGATGTAAAC
Source organism: Bovichtus variegatus (assembly GCA_943593645.1). Lineage (NCBI taxonomy): Eukaryota > Metazoa > Chordata > Actinopteri > Perciformes > Bovichtidae > Bovichtus > Bovichtus variegatus. The sequence goes on from CALSCE010004105.1 coordinate 348,341, forward strand.
GAGGAGGCAGGAGGGGAGCAAAGGGTGGAATAAGAGGAGCGAGAGCGATATAGGTAAAGAGAGCCGAGAGTGATACACACATTCAAAACAGAGAGTGTGAAGAAAAAATACGAGGAAATGACTCACCTCCAATTTCAGAGTAGGTATTTATTTCTCTCCTACAATTACTGTTTACATGTCATGTCATGTCTCTGCTTTCCATAAAAAACGAGTGGAGAAGACGGGTCAAGCTGTGATTTTGTGTGTGTGTGTGTGTTCACACAGTACAGTATGTGTCCTCTCTATGCCCCATTTAGCACTGAGAGGCAAGCAGAGTATTCAACAACCGAGCCAATTTTCAGATTCCATTTCGGCTCAAATTAATGGAGGCGCAGGAGGGTCTAGTAAAGAACACTGGGATTCTGCTGCTTTTTCAAGGATTAGCTTCTCCGCTAGTGATACGCTCGGGCTACTTCTACCTGAGTGGTGCTTAACCAGGAGAGCTGGAGTTGCAGTGTAATGCTGGCAACGGCTCTCGTGACCACAGGCTGTATTTAAGAAGCGGGCGTGGTCACCGCGGCGTCACCGTGGCGTCACCGCGGCGTCACCCATTGGTTTGTGAGGTTTGAAATTCACTTGAACTGCCATTTAAATAAGACCAGAGGCCAGAAATGATGTGATATATTCATCAAGTTCATCATTTCATGCACACATAATGGTTACATGCAGATGTAACAACATCAGAAGATCCTTAAAAAGATGATTCAGAATGGGGAGGGAGGGGGGGTTCAGACTAGCTTTGTTTCCTGATGCAAGATGCTCCGACAGCGAGTCAGGAAGCAAACAAGGCTTCACATACAGACGCTGAGATCAGATGTGAGACCGCTCCAATTATAAAGGACACTTCAGGGGGTCGGGGGCCTGGTGGATTTATGCTACAGCAGAAGCTCACCATTTGATGAAATGGGTTTTCACTTTCACACTGCTCTTTTCGAAGGCTTGTTTGTGCCACAACGGGATTTGCATACATTTATTTAAAGAATAAACATAGTGTGGAGGTAACCGAGGGTCTAAAAAATGCATCCGTCCCTGAATTAATACGTAGTTAGTAGCTGGTGAAGAAGATCCGACGAGACATAGACTGCAGCCGTTTTCAGTTTTCACATGGATTTTTCTCATTTTTATTAAAAGAAAAAACATATCTCACCAGAATAATCTGAAAGATGCTCTAATCACATAAGACATTTATTTTATTGATATATAATGAGAACCAATACCCCAAAACCGCACTCCACTGTGAGAAAACACTTAAAAATGATGGACCCGTACCAAGTGCTTGGCACGGGTCCATCATGCATCTACTACAACAACTCCCATCTGGTTTGTTTAATCGTTACAAAATACCCAGTTTAAAAACAACTATTTGTGCTTTTATGGGGGATTATGTGCAGGATTTAATCCAATGCACTGACTTCCTGAAGCCGTGTTGTCATTGCGAGGTTGCCAGGCTACCAACAGTGCTTTTGTAGGTATCAAGCAAACATTGCTGAGCTTCAGAGGAACCAGGAGGTGGAGTTTGTTACCTTTGGAGCGAGAGAAGATAGCTGCTTCCCCCTGTTTCCACTTAATCTTCTCATCTAACTCTTGGTCATTTTGCATTTTGCATCTTGTTTCTTGAAACTTTCATGCCAATAAAGCCCCTTTGAATTGAATTTAATGTATATCTATGTGTATAAACAATAACGTCTTTGCCGTACTCATGCCTGACTTAGATAATGTTATTTTAAGTGTTGATGGAGCGGCTATAATGTTAGCATAGCACTGATAAAACCAAACCCCATTCAGAAAACAAACATTTTAAAAGTTGTTTGCTTTTCGTCCCTTCACGCAGGGTGTGAAAACAACACAAGTGTTTACATGAAGCATTTGCATTCTGATTTTTCTGTAAGTTTAAATAGTAGCAGAACGAAAAGCCACATGTCAATACATGCAGTTAGGTGGATGTACTGTATATCTACAGAGCTAAGTCTCTACTGTGGAGAAGGAGGTGGTGCTGGTGGTGCTGGTGGTGGGCATGGACCACAGAGACACGACTTCCTACAGTAAAACCAACAGTGATAAGAACATGCATGAACACACACATGCTTGCAAACAAGCTGGCAGGTAGCAGAGCAGCAAGTTATTGAGGCACGACGCACACAGAAACTCACACACAGAAATCCCTCTACCTTCACACACAAAGCTTCCCTCCCCACATATACCATCCTTACCATCTCTCCACATCACTTTGCATCGCCTGTACCCCTAATCGCTCTTGACATTTTTCAGTTTTCCTCTGGGCACATACTACGTTCCAGCCTCACAGATGCCAACGTCATCCTCGGACATCCCGGGTATTCGGCTCTTATGCTCTGCAGTTCGCTCACGTTCCTGTTGCTGGGGGAACAATGCATCGAGCCTGGCTGGCCGTGTGCCTCTGGGAAAAGGTTCTGAGGATCCGCCTGGGATGACTAATGGAGTTTAGGGTCAGGCAGGTCTGTAGCCACCCTGCCTGCTGTCCACCCTGCTGGGAGACACTCTATTAAGTAGTCGCCCTGTTTCCACAGAAGAGGAAATCTTTGTCCAGGGGTCACCTGCCAAAAAAATAATGTTGGAAAAAAACAATATGCTGCTATTTGTGAGAGGCAATAAGGTTTATTGCCCCATAGTTCATGATAATATACTGCATCTGAAAGGTTTATATGGTTATTCATCGATACCGACACAAAGTGATTAAAGTTACTGCACAGCCTCAAACTATTTTTTGGACCAAAAACACTCCCTGACTTTTCAGGCACTCGTAAAGGAGCCGTCCAGTGTTTCTACACATTACAAAGCTTCTCATGTCCTTCCCACCATTACATGAAGAACTAAAGGTAAAACATCTTTTCTACTGAGTAGACATGAAAGTGAGAAGTGCGAGCCAATTTTTATTTCATCCATTTATTTCCATTTGTTTCTTCATCGTATCAAAATGAATTAGTGGACTTGAAACCTGGTCTCGTTGTGTATTCACAGATTGCGGTTTGCAAAAGACATTTTGGCCCAAAAAAATCAATATCAGTTTTAGTGTATGCTATAATTACAGTATTTTCACTGCTTTACCTTGCCGTCAGACATTCCTTTCCGTTGGGGAACTGAAACTGTTATCTTTGCTCTCTTCAAAGCCACCACTACTTTGTCATTTTACCTCGCAGAACACGGGGGTTGCTGCTCTATCGCTGCCTTGGTCGCTGCCTTGATCGCTGCCTTGATCGCTGCCTTGATCGCTGCCTTGATCGCTTAGTTTGTTACTAACCAATCGAGGCAGCGATAGAGCAGCAACTCCCGTGTTGTGCAAAGTAAAATTAGAGTCTGGGGGCTTTGAAGAGAGCATAGACAACAGCTTCAGTTCCCCGACAGAAAGGTCTATCTGACGGCATGGTAAAGCGGTGAGAATATTCTAAATATAGCGTACACTTTAACTGATATTGATTCCTTTTAGGCAGCTAAAATATGACTCGCTGCTGCCCCCGCCCACAGAAGTACATTGCTTAGCTTCCGTGCCGGTGCTTCTGTCAGCTGTAGGTAATACACTGACTACGTACCTCTTACAACACGCCTTCAAAGAAATCTGAACTATCCCTTTAAGCTCCCTGATCTCAGTTTAAATCTTTTTTCTCCACTTCAGTCATTTTCTTTTGATATTTGGCCTCAATCTCTATTTGATAAGCAACAGATGGAAAAAGGTTCCCAAGATGGTTATGATAGTAGTCTTTGAATTAAACTTAAGATGTGAACATCACTTTATTTCCTCCAATCCTCCTGTTGACAAGTTATTTATGGCTGCTTGTAATAGTATAAAAAATACACCCTAAAAGCTATTAGAGAGTATTACTTTGAAAAACGTAAAGTATGCATGGATTGTAATTAAAGAACTTGGCCCTTTAAGTCTTCCAACTATTTTAATTATTTGCAACTGCTCAGCTATGAAAGATGTTGGTATGAGTGAGTGACTGCCATCAGAATACATTTTAGTGAAGAAAAGAGCTGAAACCAAAATGTGGAAATGAGAGATTTGTTTCATATTCCCTTGTTCTACAAGATGAAAACTGACCTCCTCTCTCGGAGTTTATTCAGCATAAATCATCAACTTTCTATAATAACGACCTTGAACATACCTTGTTTGAGGCAACTACAAGCCACCAGGCTACTAAATGGCAGCGGGTCAGGGGGTAATTATAAAGTAAACATCAATCAATTTGTTGTTACAGAAACAGCTTGTGAATCCAGAGCTACTTTCACAAGGCATCGCATGTTGTGTTGGGGAGACAAGCAGGGAATTGAGAAACTGCTTTTCTGAGCACAGGAGTATCATTAAAACAGAGATGAAAGACTTCCAACAGATAGATGCCCTAATGCCACTGGCCATGAAGTTGGCAAGCTGCATTCTCTGGATATTGAGACAGTTTGCCACTGAGGAGAGGAGGGGAAAACCAGCAAGGGTACTCTTAATACATAATACAATGCATAATTTGTTAACTGAGCATACTGCTGATTTGAATGAGGAAATGATATTGTCCTGCTTCTGTGCTGACTATGAATTTAGATTCCACCTTGTGAGTCGATTACTGGATCTCAGTGTGCTTTGACGCTATAAATCACTATATACTCTGACTGGAAAATCAATTTGCCATCTCTCTCATGTTCCAAGTCTTACTTATCTGAAAGAAAACAATGTGTTTTCTATATCAATACTACATCAAAAGTGCCTGATGTCATATATGGAGTAACCCAGGGCTCTGTTCTTGGTCCTCTGTTGATAAGCAGTCATGTAATTAATTTCCACCGCTGTGCTGATGATACTCCAGTTTATGTGCCTGTAAAGGTGGATGATCATTCCCCAATTATTAAAGTAGTTTTGTGAACATTATTTGTCTGAACATTACATCATTTTTTGCTCCTAAATTCCGATTCTTTGCTCAGAGTTTTTGGCATTTAACGAGTGTGTGCCGTTGTCTCTTTTGTGAGGTGTCACAAATTGAGGGAGATTCTTTTTTAAACAACGCTTGTACAGAACATTTATTTATTTATTTATTTTTTACAAAATGGGAAAAACCCACAATTTCAAAAATACTAATGTACCAGAACCTCAGAAGCAGGAAAAGTCATTTGGGGTGTCTGGTGGGCTTGTGAAGCACGGTAAGGTCTGACATTGCAGAAACTTGCAAGTATTCAAAAATACATAACAGTGGATAAGCTGCATCCTTCAATGTCGGCATTTCAAGACCGAATATAGACTGAGACTTGAAGTATTAATAATGATCATATAACATTACAAGCAACTAAGAGCAGTAAATGTGTCCTTCATCAAATCCATCCAGTTCACATTGATTAGGCTCAGGCTACTAATCGTCACACTACACTACTTTGCAACAGAGCTCTGCTGCTGTAGCACATTTTAAGTTTGCTGTGTAATTTGTTACCGTGTTGAGGACATTTTTATGATGCTCACATTCATTTCCGCTGAGCTGCTTCCCGCTTAGCTCCTGCTGGAGTGCATTTGAGTCTGCATGTGATACATTTCTGTTGGCACCACTATGGTAAAAGTTTTTTTTTTTATTCCATAGGCCACTCAGATATTCTTTTTCATGGACCATAATGCACTGGGCTCTGCTTTTACAAGGTTGGAACTGGGAGAATGGAGAATGCTGAGAAGAAGCTATAGTGCCTGCTAGCATGAATAACATCTGTGTATAAATGAAAAGATGAAAGCAGACGTCTGATTAGAGGTGATGAAATGGTCAGGCTCATTATGAATTCATTAAATACACTTAACAGATAAAAAACTCTTTTTTTGACTCATAATTCCCATGACCAATAAATGGCTTTGTCACGTTTTATTTGCTGAAATGATTTTTTCTTGGAAGACCAAGAAGTCTCAGCCTGACTTGTGACTTGTATTCTTCTCCAACAGGACCAGGCACTTTTTTATTTGACTACGCTCTTTATCTTTTTGGTCGTGGGGTTCAAATATAATAAATTCTTTACACACTTTTTATTGGACTTGAACTTTCCAACCACTTCCATGTGAATACAGATATTGTTGTAAATAGATGCAGATACAGACAATAGCTTTATTTCACCTCCCTAGTGAGGAGGGATGGTGCTCGGTCATAGTGCTGCTGAGCAAGGCGGTGATTTGCCACCGGCTGCAGTGGAGCCGTGTAAGGCAGAGTGCTGGATGTCCAAGGTTGCCAGTTCCCAGGTGTACATGTGACTGTGTAGGTGTAGAAAAAGAAAAGGTTAGCAGTCTGTGAATCCCTTGACGTTCAATAACCTAAAAAAGCGAGTTCAAAACTCCTGAGAAAACAGAGGAATGAACACACACACACACACACACACACACACTGGTCTCCTCGCTGTCAATCCATTTTTCATCAGGGAGAAGAAGACAAATGCATCGAGGGACCGGGATCAGCTGTCCTCTAATATCTGGGCGAGAGACACAGAGAGAGACTGAGCGCAGGGAGAGAGCGAGCGAGCCTGTCTGTCTGTCTGTCTGTCTGTCTGTCTGTCTGTCTGTCTGTCTGTCTGTCTGTCTAGCTGCTCGTCTTGCCTCGCTGCTGTTACCATGACAACGGGCCGAACCCAGGAGCGGAGAGCTTGAGATTTTCCTCGTCTTCCTCCTCTCTCACTTCCTTCTCTTCTTCAATCTGTCTTTCCCCTTGACCCACTCTCCCTTTGCCTTCACGCCCTTCTCTCTTTAACTGCCCCGAGTTTCAAACATCCAATATTCCTTCCACTTTATTCCTTTTCCTCACCATATAATACCACCCTCATGCTCTTTCTCTTTCATTTATAACTCATCCTATTCTTTCTCCTTTATCTATTTTACCACCCCTCGCCCTCCCTTTGATTCCTTACCGCCAAAAAAAACGCTCAATGTTTGTCACGTCAAATTAAGGAATAGATTTCAGAGTTATAATTTCTTTACTATTATATATAATCATATATATCATCACGACGTTAACCACGTGTTAAAAACTGTGAGCATTTTCACAACCTGTTGCTGGGACCTGTGTGTTGTTTTGGATCTCATGTCATTTGAGGACATTTTGGATTTACAACAACTTGTAATTAACTGTATTAATATCATGCATGCCTGTCGCCATTTCTGTTGAAATGGAACAAATTGCTTTTACACGATGTCACAAATGTCAATCGTGCCTCCATAGGTCTGATTGGCTCAGCTGAGGATCAGCCGTCACCGACCACCAGACGTGTTTAAATCGAGATGTGGATGTATTATCACGAAGACCCAGTGAACAAGTCCTCCACTATTCATCTTCTTTCACACGTGAATGAATTGGCGTGCAAGGTGTTGGGATGTGAGGCGATTCAGGGAGAACAAGTGACACGAGAAAATGGCGTTGGTCAGAGTTGAAAAATGTTGACCTCCTAAAACATTCCCTTAGTGTCTCCAAAGAAGAGACGATGACAAACGGATGCAGAAGTTTGATGTTTAGTCTTTACCGACTGTGGATAAATGTCGTGGTCAGCGTAGACGTTGATGCTGCAGCAGCTTCCTGTGTCAAAGTCCAGCCTGGGATTCTAATAATGACATTCCCGTAAAACAAAACTGCTTTGTCAGTTACGTTTCGAGGGAATGGACTATGTTTGTTTTTGATATATCACAAATATGTTCGTAATCAAAGTCTGCGTACGTAGGAGGGCGTGGATGCACGGACACGGGACTGTCACTCAGGAAACCTCTGCTTTTATTCGCTGTAAAACCAAAAGTTGATTTTTTTTTTTCATCTGTAACTTCAATAACGTGACAAATTGTCCCTATTTTAATCCAAACCAATTATTTACTAAACCTAACCAAAAAAAAAAATTTTTTTGCCTCAACAAAACCCGGTAGTTTTGTTGCATTTTGTTTAAATTGACAACGTTAACCACGAGTTTAAAACCGCGGTTGTGATCCGGAGAGAAAATGTAATTTAGTTGTATGGAAACATTATTTCTTGGGGACAGGGTTGCAAAGTCATAAGTTTCGTTTGTGTTAGTTTGAAGCATTCAAATGTTTTGTTTCTTATCCTGTTGAGACAGTTTTGAACGTAATGGTGAGAATCGTAGAAAGATGTTGCTTCCTCTCACCTTCCCTCTCCCTCCTGTCTGCCTCTGTCCTCCCTTCTCTTCATCATCTGTCTTCCTCTCCACCTCTTATCCTCCTCTCTCTACCTCGTATGGTCCTCACAGCCCATATGTCCACCTCTCCCCCTCCCTTCTCTGTCTCACACAGAGGTGTCCTATCGACTGTCCCCCTGAGCGCTTCACAAATGAAAGCATATTTCATCCACAGAGGAATCTGCAATGACCCAATAAACTGCAGGGCTTCCCCAGTTCTTCCACCTGTGTGTTTATATGCCAGTGTGTGCGGTGGATATTAGATTATATTAGAACAGCAAGCCTCTAGGTTATACAAGTTTCATTCCAACACAAAATAAGACAATTTGAAGACAAGGAGCAGTTTTTTTTTTTTCTGTCCCTATTCGTCATTTTCCTTTTCTTGTTTGCTCGCTTTGTCTGTCTCTCCTCTTCGACTCGCTCTCTCCTGTTCTCCGCCTTCCCTCTCTTTTTGCCTGAGGAGGTAGATACAGCAGCTTCCCACAGGGTTTACTCTGACTGCTCCTCTGACACGTTCACCTCCTCATCTTTCCTCTAATTCTCTTCCCGTTGTGCTCTCTCCCCCCTTCGTTACTGCATCCTTCACTCTCTTTCTCCCGCATTTCAGCTTTATTAGATATTTTACTCCTTCTCTCTTCTATCCTCCTTTTCAAACTCCCTTATCTTCCCACCTCCCTCTGAGGCTGTAAAATACATTTTACTCTCATCTTTGAAGTTTCTAGTGGTAGTAAGTCAAAAAGAAACTGGGCTTGCTGTGTGGTTTTGAAATGTTTCGTCATTCCTAGCAAAGGTTTAATTTTTCTACTGGAAGTTTTCTGGTGTTAAAGCTTGGAGGCTTATTCACCGATTCACAGATGTGTAGGTGGGTTTATTAGCCGTGAATAAATACGAGTTTGCTGATGATATGCAACCTTTAATCAACAGCATTACCACCAAAGGCGTGAGCTCGGTTTAAGATGGTTTCCATGGTTTCCGTCAGTAAAATTGTAGCTGTACGAAAAAACAAAAGGAAACTCAGATAAAACGTTTTCTTTCATGCACTCACACAACTGCCTGCAGTCTTCCTCTCAGGTTGAATATGGCAATAACCTCCGTTTAAATAAAGTAGCCTTTATGTGGACGAAGAGGCCAAACTCAGGGCAAAACCCTCACGCTTCCTCTTTCTCCGTTTTCCTATCATTGGCTATTCTTACTTTCTGGCTTGGTCACTGGAGCTAATGTCGCCACAGCTTTTCTTAGTAGAAGAAATGGGTGAAAAGAAGAGAAGAAATGGGCGGAGTCTCGCCAACAACCTGTTCCAGACTAATCTGCCAGTCAGGCAGTTCTACTCCTTTCAGACCAAAGACCTGAGAAGAACTTGAGTGGATTAACACAGGGGTCAGTCCTCCAGCAGGCGACGTGGCTCCATTCCAGTCTGGCCTCCTCACAAGAGTCTTCAAAAGGAACTAACTGCCAGAAGAGATAAGATTCAAGACAATATTGACTACTTTTGAGTCCAAGCTGAAGACCTTTCCTGTTTACCATTGCTTCTAATAAATGTTCTTTTAAATGAAATGCATTTATTAGTTGGTGTTATTGTTTTACTTTGTGTGCTTCTGCTTGTTTTTTATTCTATGTGCTTTTGCTTGATTGCTTGAATGTTTTTTTTATCAGTTGTTTTTTGTGCTTTTACCTTTGTACTCCATAAAGCATGTTGGGTTACCGTCGGGTATGACATGTGTTATGTAAATACATTTGCTTTGCCTTCAAACCTGTCTTCCTGCCTCCAACTGTTCCAGGATGAGCTACATGATCTGTTATTTTGCTTGGTTTGCTGCCACCACAATCCAGAGCCTGATAAGTGTAAAATAGATGGTTGGATTGACACTATAGTGTTACCCTACACTCACTATAATCAAACAGATGATGTCCATCTCTCTCAGCCCAGAAGAAAAGTTAAAAAAATGCACTTTTTTCTTTGCATTCAAAGTGTTCCATGAATGACGGCTTCACTCAAGCAGCACTTTGAAGCTCACTCGGACACACGATCCGCTCCTCTCAATATCAAAGATGCGAAGCGTTGCAATTTCAAAATGAGTTGTGGCATGACATTTTTCATAAAGTGGCCAACAGATAAACAGAAAAAAAATCCTCGAGGCTTTACCAGCGCTCCATCTTCCAAGTTGAATCTTCAAAACTAACTTTGGAGAGGCCACTTTAAGGGAAACTGTCCTCCGCAGGAACACAACCGCATCCGTTTAATTGCTAAAAGAAGCTCTACAGTCTGTGGGTGAGCAGATCAGAACACAACCTTCTAATAATAGTGACCATAGACTCTGTACAATATCGATGAGTCTCCATGACATCACACAACAGTCTCTGACGAGCCGCTGTGAAGCTCAATGTGGGCGACGCCGGCCATCGCCATCTTGGCAGTGAGGACGCCGCTTAGCTGCCGGTTAATCTGAAAATTTGCAAAGCGTGGATCATTGGTGGAGCTGAGGCAGGCCCCCTAGTCAATTATGCATCATTTTAAGCCTTTGTGTAATTGGAAATGGGGAAATTAGCTATAGAGACCAAAAACGTTTTTGCAGATTTGCATGAAATGGAAATATGTCGGTCTAATGTAATTCGATAGTTAACGATGTGATGAAGCTGCAGCTGCAGACGCAGGTTGTGAGGAGCAGGTAGCACTGCTGCACATGTTGGATGTGACATGTATTCATTATCACGTTAGTCACAGGATTTGTGTGTCAAAGGGGTTTTACATTTCACTGCGTCAGACAGAAAACATAGAGATAAATGTAAATGGTATTGTACGTGTGTGTGAATGTGTGTGTGTGTGTGTATCTGTGTGTTGTTATGCACAAAAGCTCAAGACTTCATTTTCCCACCAATCCCATGATGAAAATGACATATTATCATAACTCTCTCGCACCTTTAATACAATATTAGGCTTTCTCCCTCTATGTCATACGCACTCACACACACACACACACACACACACACACCTTTTCACACACAAGGTCAGAGCGTGTGTGAGGCCATTAGCCATAAACTGTCAAGCACTTGGAACGTGTCTCGCCAGACAGCTGGTGATGGATGTTAAATGCATATCAATACACACTCTGTAAGTGTCAGGGAGTGTGACTGAAGAGCAGGGAAGGCTCCACCGGGGATAAAGTATCATGTTAAATAAAGAAAGCTTCAGTGCAGACCATAGCAGCTCAGCGTCATTGACTGCAGGGTTGAGAGTCTGTAAGAGTCTCGACTTTATAAAGCATCTCTGAAGGCCGGCGGAGAGAATTCCACTGCGACACCACGTCAGCATTAATGGGACCTGAGAGTACTTGATGCTCCAGCTCCTGTGAAAGCATATAAAACATTTCACTTGACTTAAATTGGCAGAAGCGCCAAAAATAAAAATATACAGGGGTATGACTAGATGGATGGATGATGTAATCGTAGGAATATTTTGCAATTATTTGCATTCGACCTTGCCTCGAAGCAACAACATGTAACGATCTGACATCAATATAAATCCAGTATATTATTTAAATTTTTTTCTCTGAGCTACTTTATTTTTACTACCAAATTCTTCTTGTTGCATTTTCTATTTGACTAATTGTGACACCACAAATCAAAGCTGTTTGCTGTATGTGAAGACTGATACGCTTTTTAATATCGCTAATGATACTAATAATAATGAAAAATAATAATGAAATAACTTCAAAATCTGCTGATATATATTATGTGTTTTTCTTTGGCAGTTCCTTTATCATTTTTGGTAATTTTGTACATTGTTTTTTCATGTTGACATATTTTTTATTTACCCTCTACAAGAGAGAGTAAGGCAAAGAATTAAAGCTGCATTCACAAATACATATATTTTTTATATCAAATGTATAATTGCATTGTACTGACAAAGCCACAGAGAAGGATCTCCCAATTCTGCTGATCCTCTCAACTTTTTTAGCCCCTTTCTGCTAATTGTTTTGGTTTTGACGGCCTTCAGCTTGAATGTTTTGCTTCACTCTCATAAACAGGCAGATTTTTCAATTTCAATCTCCTTTGTTTTGTGCTGCCCCCATGTGGCAAAAAAAATAATGTTCTCAACCACTAAACCTCTAATATAAACTTAGACATGATGCGAGGTCTTGTGCTCCAATGTTACCTACATGCAAAAAGAAGAATTGTAAGAATTTTTTGATAAAAAAGGGTATGCTCTATTAGCACATCTTTCTTTAACGCAAAGATGTGTTTTGGAAACATTGGCCATATAAGCAAACACACGCTGCGCACCATGCTCTGTGGCTGTTGTACCAGAACTCAATCAGAAATAATACAGGGCTATAAATATCAGTAAACCAATAACTGATCTATCCCTACTTAATGCTAATTGTTTCGAATTAATATGTTTGTTTCCGTTAAAGACACTGAGTCAATCTGTTAATATATCTTTCCATCAAACTTCTCATAAAAATCTCTGCCAAGGTTTTATACAACACAAACATTTTATTGGACTCCCTTGGACTCATCTTTTTCCTTACAGCTTATTTTCTGTCGGCAAGAGCGGAGCAATATTTGGACAGCCCCCGGCCTGTGCTGATTGGTTGATTCATGGCTTTGTGAGCTGGTAATTGGATGATGACAGTGGGGCGGAACACTAGAGAGCAATGATTGATGGCTGGTGCTGCCTCGCCTCTGTGTGTAGGGGGTTTAGAAATATTTCAGCCCCACCAGAAGGTGTTTCTGGGAAAATACTTGAGGGAATGAGGGATGTATGGGAGTCCTTTTCACACCTGACTGCATAAGTGTTTACAGTACATGGGTCTGTGCATCCGCCTGTATGCATATCTATACCCAAGAAAGTGTGTGTGCGTGTGTCTCTGCAGGGGGCCAACATGAAAAACCTCTCCACCCCCGGGTTATGCAGCTCCAGCTCTGATTGACAGGCCATGTCAAGCTCATGCTACTCCAAACAGATTCCCTGCTCCCCGGGGAATAAAGTTAAGGGAGATGCAGGTGAGCAGAAGAAACATTTTAAAGACAAAGTCAAATATACCACAGCATAGTATATAGAAATAGAAATTCAATACTACAGCTGAAAAATGGGAAAAGGTTCGATCTGCAGACAGGCACGGAGTTCTTGGACACAAGGACCTCCATGGAGCCACAGAAGCACCAGCCATCAAAGGAGAGTAGTTTTCTCCACAAAATTGTCGTGAATCTGCTTCTACAGACATCTGAACACACACCAGTGCACAGTCCCTAGGAAGTCCATGTGTATCGTGCGTGAGTGTGTCAGCTGAGAGCAGAGTGATAAGCAGAGCCAGAGGTCATCCACAGTGTCTATAACGGACAATTAGCACGAGGAACAACAGAGAGCCACGATGGAGCCAAGGCTTTGACACAGCGGCCTGCAAACAGATGTGTACAGAATGTGATGTGAGTTGTTTTTTTGTTTTTGTTGTGATTCGATAGGATGGGCAGGAAGGCAGGTTTTTTAATTTGTGATTACGTAACTGGGTTGCCTTTGTGGTTTTGCCCTCTAGAGCAACATGAGGCCACCACTGCAGATGCTCGGTTTACACTAATCTAAGCACTTGAAGAAGCAGTTTCTTGCTAAAAAGCTGCACTTTGCAAACACATCTTCAATCTAAAAATATCACAAACTATTTTCATGGCGCAGAACAACGATGCACATGCACACACACATATTAAAGTGTGTTGTGCGGGGCAGACAGGCTGACTGGGCCATTTCTCATCTCTCTCTTTCCCTTATTATCTTCAGCTCGTAGCTCGTTTCTTGTTTCTGTTGCGGAGGATGTTTACTTTGACACACTGTTATGAAGGTTAGTCTAAAAAACTGAAATATTAGGAGCTTGTGCAGTAATTGTTGACTATTAACTCTATCAACCCGCACAGATACATTACGTTCAGTTTGTGCAACTGATCACGATGCACTTACATTAAATACAGCAATTCTTACTTATTTTCCTGAAACAAACCAAGCTGAGGGCTCAGTTACAAGTTGTTTTCCTTTAATGGGTAGTCAGCTGGTTAGGATGACAAAATGCTATCACTTGAAAATACAAAACTATGGACATCCGGTAATTACATTCTCAAAATCTACAAAATGGATAATGCTGTTTTGGGAACTAACTCTTCCCGTGTCTGAACACCTGCTCAGTTTCACCTTGATCAGGGTTTCTCTAATGGGCTCAGAAGACAAATGGAGTCCCCTCGTAAGCTGTATCGAGCCAGAATGGCGGCACACCTGTGCGGTTTCAATTTCCCGAAGCTCTCTGCTCCAATAGCTCTGTGCAGGGACGGCAGAGACAAATAACATTGGGAAGCTGCCACAGATGTGACAGCAACGAAATGATGATGGTGCTGACCAGAGCACGATAATTGGGTGCTGCTATCTGTGACTGGATGGCTATTGACTACATTAGCAGATGGATTAGCAATAGGACTGCTCAAGTAATGAGACTTCATAGGTCGCGATTTAGACTGAGGATTATGTAACTAAAGGACGGCAATACATGCGTTGTCCTGTTGAAGTCTGCACACATGCATATTCTTAGTGCACGTGTGTCTGTGCGGTAACTGTATGAAAAAGTTATTTAAAAAAAAAAAGTCTTAAAATGTTTCATTCATTATCATATGAAGAGGCAGTCAGGTTGCACCAGTAAACAATGCCCTGTGGGTGCCAGTGAGGAGGTGTTAGGAGGTGTATGCTGGCCTAGGAGGAAACTCCAGGCAGACCTAATAAGCGCCATGAAGGATTGTATTTCATAGTCCTCAGGGATCCTCCAGGAAAAGTAGGAGGAAATTGCTGAGAAAAGGACGTCTTGGCTGTAAGATTGACCTGCTACCGCTACCCTGATGTGGATAAGTAGGCAGGAAATGAATGGATGGATCGATGGAAAAAAAACTGAGCAATTAAACAAGCAATCATATTACAATGTATTGGATGGATTGCAATAAAACTTCGTTCATGGTTCCCAAAAGATTAAGTCTACTGACTTTGATGACCCACTGACTTGATCTAGCACCACCAGCAGGTCAAGCTCTTCACTTATCCAGTGAAAAATCTCAGCATCTAAAGAATGGATTTACACACAGATTTGACAGACATGCATAGTTCTCATATGATGGCAACTTTGAGGTGGCCATTCTTGGTTTTGTCTGAAATATCTTGACTATTGGATGGATTGTCACACACAGTGAACCACCAGATCCTCCTTTCCACCCCTACCCACTTACAGAGTAACTTGGAGAAGGTCTCTGTCGGACCCTTGCCAACTCACCACTGGGGTTCCTCAGGGCTCAGTCCTGGGTCCCCTCCTCTTTTCTCTATACACCAATTCACTTGGCTCTGTCATTCACTCTCATGGCTTCTCCTACCACAGCTACGCAGACAAGACTCAACTGATCCTGTCTTCCCAAATCTGAAACCCAGGTCGAGGCATGCATCTCGGCTTGTCTGGCTGATATCGTTCAGTGGATGGCTGTACACCACTCAACCTTGACAAGACCGAACTGCTCTTCCTTCCGGGGAAGGACTCTCCCATCCAGTGGCTGCCCGAATCTGCTTCAAGTCTAAAAAAACAATGGCAGTTTCTAAGCATGCCAATGCCACCTCACTAAGCCCAGCCCTTTTTATTTTTTGATAATTTGTTGATTATTTTTTGAATGTTTTTTGATAATTTTTTGATAATTTTTTGATAATTTTTTGATAATTT
>CALSCE010004105.1:378338-405549 GCA_943593645.1 Bovichtus variegatus
GAGAGAGAGAGAGAGAGAGAGAGAGAGAGAGAGAGAGAGAGAGAGAGCGTCTTACACAAACGCTTTCTGGCAGTCGTTTGATTTATCGCCTCTCCAATGCGCACTGACGCACAAAGCTCCGGGTCCCCCACTCTTACTCGCTGTCATATCACCGACTGATCAGGATTATCTCGGACTGACAGTCGTCGACCCATCTGGCCACTGGGAACACAACCTCACTGAGACAGGCGACCCACAGCACCTCCTCCCCACCTCCTTCTCCACCTCCTCCCCTGCTATCACCGGGCAGCCCCGCAGACCAAACACACGTTGAGACATGACGGATGATTGCCTCCGTGAAAGCAATCATGACTGATGCAATGTGACACGCGAGCCAATGGACATCCACCGGTGATTTGTTTTGATCCCATTGAGATTCCCCCTCTGCCTCCCAGTCGCTCTCTGCAACTTGGACACATTCGTTTATGCATCTCATTGCGATGGTGCGTGCGTGACTCACTTGGCCGTGCAGTGCAGTGCCGTACCGGGATCGTCGAGGCCAGAGCAGCGCTGCAGGCTGCGGGAAGCAGCCGCAAGTTTTGCAGAGCTCATACAAAATGATAAGAACAGTGCAGAGTGAGAACATACACTGAGCTGCATCATGATCTTTTTCACTGATCCCTACTGTGTCATCATCATCATCATCATCACCATCATCACCAAGATCATATTTTTGGGCTAAAGTACAACATAAAAAGACTCCAAATAGATTCAAACTTGTGCATATTTCATGTTCTGTCAAAGTGCACCTCCTCTCCTCTCCTCCTGCTTTGAAATACGACACACTATCAACAAGCAGAGGTCTATTAATGCCCACAGGCCTCAGATCTCAGTCGTAAATCTTCCGTGGGGGGAAAACAGACATTGGACTGGAGTCAGACACAGATGTAGACGCACACACACACACACACACACACACATGCAACATGCAATGCAACTGTATTCGACACAGGATTAACATGACTTGTTACCATGGTTTTAAGTCCGCCTGCACTCATACAGTATGTGTGTGTCCTGATAGCAGGTGCATTTGTCTGTGTATAAAATAACAATAGTAAAGCCCCTTTCCCACTGAGCAAAAAAAAAAAAAAAGAAGAAAAAACCCACTAACATCTGGCTTTTGTCTTTATTCAGAAAGGTTACCATAGGCATTCACTCAAAGGACAAATGACTCTGCTGTAGTCACGATATTAATCGGCTCCAGCAGTGATGGAAACATGACTTCCGGGTATACTCGCTCATTTCTGCCTCTTTTTCCCATTGCGATGCTACGTGACCCGCGTTGAAGTGAATATATAATCAAATCAAATCAAATCAAGTTTATTTATACAGCCCGATATCACAAATGACACATTTTGTCTCAGTGGGCTTAACAGACCGAACAGGACACGACCCCCTCTGTCCTGAGACCCTCGCACGGCACAAAGAAAAACTCCCTAAAAGAAACCTCCCAATTAAAGGGGAAACATGGAAGAAACCTCAGGGAGAGACTGAGGAGGATCCTCCATATATATATATATATATATATAGAGAGAGAGAGAGAGGATCTCTCTCCCAGGATGGACAGAAAAATAAAATAAAAATACAATTTAGACATTTCTAGATTTCTATGTGACAGAAATGATGATGTCATCGTATATATATATAAAAACGAAATGGATCCAGGATTATTCTAATTTATTAACATACAAAACACACAAATAATCTTTGTCTTATCTTAACCGTGAAGCGACGATGCAATGCTGAAGGGAATATGAGCAGCGGACTGGATTCAGGGTTCTTGAGGCCACACCCAATCCAAGGAAAACGTGAGAAGGGCACATCAGAGAAACAGAGAATGGAAACGAAAGAGTTAGATAATAAGGGAGACAGAGAGGAAGATGTGGGAGGAGAAGAGAGGAAAGAGGGATGAGGGACGAGGAGAGTAGGGAGGGGAGAAAAGGGAGGACATTAAAAACTGTATCTGCTGGTCTCAGAAAGACACAATCCAAATCTTATTAACACCTTTAATGCTACTAAAAACGAAAGCTTATGAATATTGCTAATAAGAGTTCTGAGACTGAACATTGACAGTCAAAGAAAAAGGACATAGGGGAAATTAATTTTTAATTATGTGTCGTTGAAGGACTAAAGAGAAAAGGAAAAAAAAAAAACATAGAATATGTGAACATTTTGGTGTCTGTGTATACTTACAGTAAGTCTTAAAACTGTGCAGTCCAAGAAATAGAGCATTCGATGATGTGTTAATAAGGTTTCCCATTCCAGTCATTATTATTAAATTAAAAGAGAAATTCTGGTGTGGGCAGTAACTTTTAAATACGTTTTTAAAAAAGATTTTCTGTTTGGATTTTTCTCATTGGTTTAGTACAGCACGGTGTAGCCACAGTATGGCACACGGTGACCGTGGACATCTCTGCAGCTACAGCAGGGATAATCATGCAGAGTCTTGATATTACAACGGATGATTTGTGGATTTAACAGTAAACTGCCATTCATCACGAGCAGTGAAGCAGTAAGCTATAGGAACAATGCAGCGTTTCAACAAGTCTGGTTAGGATCTCGATGAGAAGCGGGTGCAGAAATGTCCAAAGTGAAAGTAACGAACGTCTCCTCGGGTGAATGTCTCACAGTGCCGACCTGCCTCCTGACGGACAGCGTGTTAGACCTCTGGACGTCCTGCTAACATTAGCAGCTTGTCTGCTACAGAAGACTTCCAGGGATCTGAGACACTGTCTCGCAGAAAAAGAACACAACAAGGTAACGGACGATTTAACGTCAGCGGTTTGCAAACACTTTTTCACGAGCTCAAAACTTGTAGGCCAGCGTTTTACAGAAGCAACAAACATCTCGATGACCCACATGAGCACAAGCGTAGAAGAGTTGTCTTCAGCCGCCTCCTGTCGCTAATCAGGGGAGAAGTCGATGGACAAAGCAATATTGATTTATCTTAACACCTCCAACAAGCTGCAATCTCTGACCGGGACAAAAATAGATTTGGACTCAGGCAATGACATTTCTCTATAAAATCAACAAGAGAGTGCAATTGCCGTGGGAAAGGTGCGACCTTGCAATGAGTTTCAGGTACACATCTTGTTAAGTGTCCATTCTGCTGTGGTATGGAGTGTTTATTGCTTTGAGAGAAAGGACATGTTTTCTTCCAATGGCACTGTAGGCAGGAGCAACATCAGTGTTTACTCTGTCTGTGGCTCCAAAAGTCAAACAATGTCCAAGGATTTCACTCCGCAATCAAAGTTTGAAAAGCTGAAAAGACATTTTTTCTGTGCACGTCATAAGATCCGCAACTACAGTAAAAAGTTAGAAGATCGTGGCGTCTGCAGACGCTGCGTGGCTCGACACTTTATCGAGACTCGGTGGTGCTCGCCACGCTGTTAGTATTGATTGGCTACTTGTAAGGTGCGAGGACACGTCTCAACAGTCTCAATAATAATAACATTGCTCATACAAGCAAGTGTTTTTCACAATCACCGCGTGATGTTTGCACTCGTTACATATCGCATATATAAACAGATCGACCAAACACAGGAAACTACAGCAATCTGTGTTTATGGGAATAAGGCTTGTTAACGCTCTGAATTAAAACAATAACAAAAGATGGAGTTTGGTGGTGTCCACCACCGTCAGTCAGCTAGGATTCCTTCATTGTTCATCCATCAGGTTTTTTTTTTCCGCCAAATTATCCACAGAGCTCTCATCCTTTCCAAAACAAATGGACCCAGTTCTAAAAAAATGTTAGAACAATGAAAAAAAGCTTTTTCACGTTAAATATCAGTGAATCTGAATCTGAAGCTGCTCCGCAGATGACGGGTGTCCCTGAGGGGCTGCGATGCAGAGCTGCCACTGATGTTTGCTCAGCTTGTTTCTCTCATAAGTTCAGATCCAGACATTCAGTAGGTTTATACCGGGAGCAGAATTATCCACAGAGGTCTCCTCCTCTTCAAAACAAACAGACTCTGTGATTAAAACCTGTAAAAACACTGAATAAAGCAATTTCACGTTAAACATCGGTGTTTCTCTGTCGCTGTTCGGCTTCCGCTAACGTTTGCTCAGCTTGTCTCTCTGATAACTTAAGATCCAGAACGTCTAAAATCCTTCATCAGGTTAAAAACCACCAAGATCTAAAAAGTGCGGCGTAAAAACACTGGAGAAAAGTCAACTTAGCTTCCGACAGACGACCACAATGCTGACACAGGCGCAAAGGGATGAACAAATAAATAAAGTTCTAACTTATCTTATCAAATGAAATA
This sequence comes from Bovichtus variegatus, assembly GCA_943593645.1. NCBI lineage: Eukaryota > Metazoa > Chordata > Actinopteri > Perciformes > Bovichtidae > Bovichtus > Bovichtus variegatus. Next base: position 382,643 of record CALSCE010004105.1, read on the forward strand.
CATGCCGTGAGTAAAATGACAGATTACTGTTAGAACCATTTGGGATGATGTAAGTACACCACAAAACAAAAGTAGATCAGCTTCATCCACACCATGACTTTGGAGAGGAACATGTTGGTGTGTGTGTGTGTGTGTGAAGTGACAGGTTTGCTCCATGTGCCTCTATCTCACTATGTGGTAGCGTATGTTTTTCAGCTTCGTCCTTCCTCGTTTTTCCTTTCCTCTCCTCTGTTTCTCGAAGGATCGAGAGAATGTTGGAGGGCGGTGGGGGAGACAAATGCTTTCCATTGTTAAACTCTGCTATTTGTCTGCCACAATAACAACAATAGCAACGGGGAGGACAAATCTTATCACCGCCCCAAATGTTTTTTTTTCTCCCTTTGTGAAATGCCAGACTGTGGCTGCTGGTGATAAGTTAGTGAAGAAAAAAACACATTTGGCTAGTTTCAGATATTCAGAAACTGCTGAATGCATTTCTGGAGATGTACAACATTATACAGAATCTCTACAATAAATAAAATGGTTGTCTCAGAAAAGATCTTTTCAGACTGGAACCAGCGAAGGTTGAAAGTCATCAGTGGATACGAGGCAGCTCCGTGGCTCACTTACAGTCAGGGTGACGGTCAGTAGAAATGTTCACGTTAGTAAAAGTAAGAATGTGAATGGAACTCGTCAGGGTGGATCCTCAAAGTGAGAAACGCTGAAAGGGTGTGTTTAGAAAAAAAGGTTTCAAACTTTTCCCTCAACGTTTATCAATGTAGTGGCACTAAGCAAGTGTCTGTGCTGCAATGCTGCCATATATGAATATGTATTGGCTTATAATTATGCCAGAGGATGTTGGCGGAAAAGTTAACGATAATCAGCAAATCTTTGAAAATGACTAAACTGGGAAGTCCGCGTAACCTACTTTCCTGATGTTTTGTTCTGTTTAGTGCTCAAGGCAAAGAGAAATGAAATGACAAAGATAATTGTTAAACTCACTAAAACATGATTAAGTCGTTTTTTTTAATAATAGTCCAAATAGAAATAAACAAATGTATCTTAACTGAAGTTAATTTGTGATGACAACTAACTCTCCGTGACTGGACCAAGCCCGGGGAGAAGGACGGCAAGGTGTCCTCCAGTTATGATCATGTTGTCCACATGGAAGAAGCCAGAACTCAACATAAATTTAAGTCAAGAAAATAACCACATTTTATCCTTAAAAGTTAAAAAAGAAAGTCCTCAATATTATCAAATTTAGTTTTTACATTCATTCATGGTTAAGTGATTAAAGTAAATGAAAGGCATATTAATATTCTGTCCCCAAAGGCTTCAGAATAAGGCAAAATTGCGGTTTGAAATAAAGTTGTTATTGGACTATTATCTCATATTTCATAGGTGCATAGACTGAGTGATGGTTAAGGCTGTATACTGAAGATACACCAACGTAAGTGTTTATTTAAATTTCACAGGACGCTCCATTTTGTGATTTATGGAGAAGCGATGTGCACATCTTGCACGCTGCAGTTTGGGGTGATGATGATGGACAGAAACATCTGTAATGTTCTTTATTATACATTATAGCCTGCAGAAAGATTGCAAGTTTCCGCTGTGAGTTCCTCTCAGGGTAAAACTTGTTTATGACGATGGCAGCTGAGCCCGTCGGGGGTTGATGATGTGTTGAATAAAGTCGTTGTTTGGCTTCCGGACTACACTCTTTCTGAGGCGCACACATAGACACACACACCTTCTCTCTGTTCTGTCTTTCTCCAGCAATACTGTCTTGCACAAGTTTATTTTGTTGGCACAGTTTATTTTGTTGCCTGCAATTTTGTTATCTTTTGCCAAGGGTGCGGGAGAGAAAGAAATTGAAGAGAAATGTTGAAAGTGAAAAATAGATGAAAATGCAAAATCACAATGGAGTTAGGAAATTAGAGGAGTGTGTGTGAGGACTAAAGAAACTGCTTCTGATCTAGTCTTTGCATCTCACTTTGTTCAGGATTTCAAAACACACAGGAGTCAGCCTTTTTAGAAACCCTTCATAATGCAATTACACTGCGTCTGTCATGCATTAGTACTTTCTTAAATGTTATACAATTTTCAAAACCAAAGCATTTGTGTCTTAGACAATTCCTAGTAACTTCTGAGAGCTAGTAAGACAGCAAAACTGAATTTTTACTGACAATTCCTCTTGGGTACAAAGTCAAAGGAGCTGCTGTAGTTCAGCAAGAGTGCAGTAAAAATGCTCAAAAGCACAACATTTCTATTTTTCCTTAGTAAAATGACTAAATTCTCTTTTCATGAAGTTTGCAACCCAAATCTTCCGAGCTCATCTGAAGTGGTATATGAATCATTCCTTGCCAAACATAGGCCACTTTTTTTCTGTTTCTTTTGTAGATTCTCTTTTTTTGATTTTCTGTGTCTTGTAAAACTCAGCAGGGCAGCATAGTGGCAAAATAAATATGTAAAAGGACGCATTTCGATGGATCAACACAGCGGCAGAGGTAGAGCTCGTGATTTCATACGTACAAGTCAACAATATGGAAAATTTAGGGACTCATTGGAAATATGTTTTTTTCCAATGAGTCCCTAAAGTCTAAAGTCCCTTCTCACTCAAAACTGCACATGCCAGAAAAACTCAGAAAGCTCTACTGGAAAGCGAGCTGAGTCATTGTCACTCTACTCTTTCCTTTTATCTCTCTATTCTTTCACCTTTATTCCTGTGTTTGGTTAAACTCAGCGGGGCATTAGCTCGGCTGTTTAAATATGTAGAGGACAACTTTCAGTGCATCTGCAGTGCTACGATTGGCTTGAAATTGTGCTTTTCCACACTGAGACCAGTGTTTACCGAATGTCGAAGACTCAGGAGTGATGATGTGCTGTAGAGTGGCTCAGCTGTCACAATGCAGCAAATGTGATGCTCTAACAGAGCCTCACCAGCAATTTAAAATCTGTTCTAGTATCCTCGTGAGAGCTGCTCCACCTCTGATCCTCTCACATCTCTGGTTTATTTTCACTGAAGCAGCGGCAGACAAAACATGGCTCCAACTGCTACTGTGTGGTTGAATGGATGGAGATAAAATAATACAATTATTAATGCTAATGCATAAATGATGTGTCATTACTTTAAAGCAATACAAAGCAGAGATTATCAAAGGGGAGGGGTGAGAATAAAACATTTTTTTCACACAAGCTTGGAATGAGTCCTGCAAAACAGAAAGAGTGTGACATCACAGTGTACAGTATAAGTTCATCACCTGTGACAGTGGTTTGCTTTCCATATCTGACCAACATATGCCATCGCCATCATGTTTTTAGGTCATTTTTTTTATCATAGACTTCCATGCAATCCGACTACTTTTTCTGCAACCAGAGAAATCGCCCCATACGAGACCTGGAGGTGGTCTGCTTGTTTACACCGGATATTAAAATGCGTTCTCGTTATCATTCGCCTTTGTGATCGGATATCAACATGCAAACTACTTTGTGTGGCGCTGGGCGACTTATCAATAGACATGGTGAATCCCAGGTCAAGAGAAACACTGCAATCAGGCATCATTCATTTGTAAATCACTTTTTTGCGAGCTAACAGTCGCTAACTACTGCTGCTACTCATAGCCTTTGCCAGGCTTGCTTAAACTAGTAGGAAGAAGCAAAGTTAGGAGACTTTTCACCATCTGCTAATAACATCTGCTCCTACTATGACTACCACTGCAACTACTACCCAAACTATTGCTTCTACAGGGACAGTCCCCCCCCCTTTAATGCTTCTTCACATTGAGTTCCTACTCCTTATTTAGATTAAATCAGGTCTATTTTATTTTTATTGAATTGTGCATTTTATTACCAATTGACTTATTTTATTGTATAACATTGAGATGTTATCTCACATGCACATGTTGTATTTTCAATATTTTATTTATTCTCTTTTTCCACTTCCAAAAAAAAAAAAAAAAGAAAAAAAATATTTTGAAAGTTCAGGAAATCCAGCCAGAAAAAAAAAAAAGCATGATCATTATCTTTCCACCTGTTCAGTCAAACAGTCTAAAAAGTAAACTCTTGAAACGTTACGCCTGCACTGAATGGTCTAATAAAAGCTCGCTCTGCTCTTCAATCTGAACAACTACGTTTCATTTGCTTACACCTTACATTTTGACCAATTACCTATTTGTGCTAATAGGATTAGAAGGTGCCACGAAGGACCATAACCCCTCATATAATCACCACACACACACACACACACACAAATGCTTACTGTTGAAAAATAATAGATTTTGTCTTGTCTTTTTTGCTGACTTCATTCCCTTTTCAATCATCCATTGTTACTCCTCCGCTTCCAGTGCTATAACAAAGTGAGTAGAAAAGGTGCAGCTACGGAAGGCTAACCTTACGTTGCAAATGAAGTATCTACTACTGTTCAACTCCGTGTGAAGATGACTCGGGAACCATTTTCTTTGCTGCCGCTCACTCTAATTTAGACAGGTACTATTAAGTCCGCAGGGAGACCTGGAAAAGATTGTAACTAATTACCTGTCGAACACTTCAAAAATCAAAAGGAGCGTATTATCTTTTTTCATATCTACTGTACCGAGCGACGTGTCAGCGTATGAAGCTATTTATGTGTCTGGTAATAAATGGATCATGACTACCTTAGGCATTTGACTTGAGATGGGAAGCAGGTGAGAAGCCTTGTGTGTAATGAGATAAAAAATGGAAGCCTAGTGCCTCTTACTTTCATTGCATTGAATTTTTTATTTTTTTACCTACTATGATCTCAACTTAGCGTGGCCCTGTCTGCATTTGATTCTTTTTTTTCCTGCAGCAGTGGCCCAATTTCCCAACAGGGAAATCATTAAACTTTCATTTCATCAAATCTAAGAACCATGTAAGCTCGAATTGAACATTTTCTGGCGAGCCGCTGAACTTGTTGCGGTATATTCTATCCAAATTATTTAGGCTGTTGATGTCTTGCATCTTCTGAACATACTTGGAGTAATTATGGATAGACACATGCTGTTCCACAGGAGCCCGGGGTCTCAGAGACACTGTGTTCCCGTACCTAAAGTAGATCCTGTGTCACATTCCAGACGTTTTACAGATTAAACACCTGACGGTCACTGTCTTGATTATTGTCAAACATCGGAAACTAGCTACACGTGGTGATGCGTCTGCACTGCTGCTGTTGTTTTGACGTTTCCTGTGTAATATAGAGTATTGTTATGGTAATGCAAAGACAGAGAGAGACCTTATGGGGACGTTGTGGGGACTCATTACCCATCTGGGGACAACAGTCTTGTCCCCATAAGGTTAAGGATTATTTTTAAGTTTAAGACTTGGTTTTGGGATGAAGTTGAATTGAACATATTGGGTTGGAGATGTAAGTCTTCGCAATGAATATTGTATGCCAACGTGAAAGGCAATAATATAGAAATATGCATTTAATTCAGATTTAATTAAAGTGTAAATCAAATCTTTATATGATTCTACCACTTTATGTCAGAAATATAAACCAATTTAAAAAAATCATTGCATCTGAGGGGCTTAATCCCACGTTTGTTATCGTTAACATAGTGTAGCCTGAGCAAAGTTAGCAATCCGTCAATTCGGCAAACGTTGATGAATTTAACTGCAGAAATATTGCATCAAAACTTATTGGCTCAGTAGAGTCTGAGTGGACTCAGCATTACCTCTGTTGAGAGGATTAGAGCTCCAGACATATTGGTAGAAAGGACATTGCTGAATATATTACACAACACCAAGCCTGTTGGATGCAGTTTATCAACGGTTACAACTTGTTGAAGCTCATTTCTCAGCTGAGTCGCCGCCAACTGTGATTTTGATTTGAGCAAAGCTGCTGTGCAAAACAGCAGCGTCATTATAAATCATACTGTATAATACAATACAAGAAGACCTGGCTGGCAGTCAACGATCCGTTTAGTCTCCGAGGTGTTGGATGGGATTACGGTTGTGCATTTAAGTTCCTCCACACCAAACTGTGTGAGCTTTTTCTTTACTTGGCTTTGTGCGGCGGCATTTTCACAAGGAAACTCGAGCTAAAAACGATCATAATATCGTTGTCTGCTGAAATTGAATACAATTTAACGAAAAATCAGATTTGAGCGTTTTAAAATTCTAATAAACTAAGATGATTTTTTTACCCGAGGGACTTGTCTCGTAGACTTCCAGCTCTACACACAGCAGAGGTAGCTTTAAATAGCAAACAGTCACACTCCCTCTCACACACACAAAGCCTCTGTGACAGGTCTCAGTAAAGCAGACAGAGAATTCATAAGAAAAACGTCTTTCCGAGAAAAACACACTCTTTGGAAAGCAGTTGGCTGTTGAGTTTAAGTAACCTTGACAGGTTACGCTGTGTAATTCACTTCTTACCTTTTCTCTCTTTGGTTTAAATCAGTGGGTAGTTCAGGCTGAGAGCACAAAGGGGTAGAGAGATTTTTTTGGGGGTTTTGCCTTTTCACTAGAGAAGGAACTCTGTTAATGTGAGTGTATGACTGTGTGTGTGTGTGTGTGTGTGAACATGTATGTGTGTGAATGTGAGAATGACTTCCTATATGTTCTGTAATTAAGTGGTATCCCCCCCTTATTTCCCAAATGCTCCTGCTCTTTGTTGTGGCACATTCAAAGCTCCCAGGTACTCCCAGGTGTGTGTGTGTGTGTGTGTGTGTGTGTGTGTGTGTAATCTTAATGAGGCTCAGTAGGCTCATTTCTTTAGCAGGAAGTCGATGATGCTGGGGAGAGTCTGTACAACTCTGCTCATCAAGCCCCAAAGCCCCAAAATACATACAATCTGCATAATCTTCCATCTTTTTTTCTTTCTTTTGTGAGCAGCCGTTCATCTGTACACAGCTTCACCGCAGCTCAGCAGCTGGTCTGAACATGTTTTTACATCTCAGCTGCAGAAACACCTCCACCGCTGTAACTCAGCAGACAGTGATTGCCTTTTAGAGGTTGGGGCCCTGTGCGATTATATTCTCGGCAGAGCCAGATAATCACCGTGGTCGACTAACTCAGTCATCATAAGTGTGCTCACGTTGGTCATGCCTAATCTGAAAGTGATAAATTACCTGCGATTCTCATACAAATGAAGTGGGGATGCAGTGTGTACCCTAGCCCAGGAAGCTTCGCCGCTTGATGTTCTAAAAATGCTGTTTTTGGATAACAAGAAAAACTGTGTTTTAGCATGAACAGCGTGAGCTGAAAATACAAATCTAAAGAAGATATATTGCAGCACTGTTTGATTGACAGGTGCAATGAACGAGTGTAAGCCTTTAAGCGTGACAATGTGGTCCAAATCAAAGTGTTCTCACTCCTTTCTGTTGCATCTGAAGTTTGAAGACTTTCTTACCAAAGAGCTCTGTCAGGCCTGATTTGTGTTGCTTTATACTGAGAGCACCCAAAGGGATGGAAGAGGTGCCATGTTGGTGCGTCCTGGTTTCCCTGTCCGCTGTGGTAACCGGGGACACTTTTTAGTTGACAGTTTATGGGTCTGAAGAGTTGACGCTTTAGCGTAAAATCCACTTAGAATTACACATGGGAAAACACACCAAATTGCCGGTTCATGAACTGCACCAGTTTTACATTTCAACAAGCCAGGTATTTTGTGACTGTCAGAGCATCTGTTAGTGTTCAGTACTGTGTGACATGTAAAACAAGTGACAACGTCTGATTCTAATGAGGATAATGGGGATTTTACTGTTTGGACATGGGACAAAACCGTTGCCTTGCACGGCAGCTGGATTCTTGCGATATACCAAAGTTGCTCAATAAGGTTTGAGAGAATGCATCTAATGCATATCTAATAATGTCCGAACCACAGACCAGTCAGACCAGTCAGCCTCCGGTGGCACATACAGGTGTGGTTTTGGTTGAAGTTAGGATGTGATAGACGGTTCATCTTATCACCTGCCAAGTGCTTTTTTGAAGTGCCTGCCCTTTTCCAAACTGCATCTAATGACGGCCTCTCGGATATTTCTGTGTAACAAACCATCTTGGCGTGTCAGGTTTACGCAACCAGGCAAATCACCTCCAAATGAAGCGTTAGCGTGCAGCGTCTCATGTCAGAATTTATCCAACTTGGTCTTGAACAGCTAAAGCTGCTGTTGTCAGCAGAGATAAAGAAAGTGGGTCTGAACTGAGCATCAAAGCTTCAACACTGAGAAGTGAAGGTCACTAGTGTGGAGGTGGTAAAAAATAAAAAAAAAAGGCAGGTTAGAGCTTCTCACTCAAGCTTTCCTTTTCATTCTTTACTCTACTTACCCGGAAACTACTTCTGTGTTCAACCAAGGGCAACGCTAAAAATGCCTTCCAGGAAAGACTGCTCAAAAGTATTTAGTCATTATCCTCACATTAACACAATGACGGCGTCTCACCCCTCTATGATAGCCGACTTTTCCCGCCCGCCTTTGAGTGAGTCAATTCAAAACACCTCTAAATACTCCCCCCCCCCCCCCCACACCCCCCGTCTTTTGGGCCCCTCGTACCCAATCAAAGAACATTTCAATGGTATATCCTCACTTGGTTGGACACTTTCAGCATGAAAATGCACCCGACTGAACATCACAGTAAGTTTCATTGGCCCAGTTGCCTGCAGTGCTCTTTGTCGCAGTCCCTATGTCTCGTTCATTCAGCGGTAAGCAGAGAGAGTTGAGCGAATGGTTTCAATAAGGGAGAGAGAGAGAGACTGACGGAGAAAGTAAGAGATGCTGTATATACAGTAAAGCCGAGAGTGACAGAGGGAAACGGGGATGTGAGGAATAAAAAAAGAAAAGGAAGATGCGATAGCCGATGATTGACATAAATGATGGCTCGCAGTGGATGAATAGATGGACAGGGAGAGAGAAGAGAGAAGGTGAATGTGTGTGTGTGTGTGTGTGTGTGTGTGTGTGTGTGTGTGTGTGTGTGCTTGTACATAAGAGGTGGCGGGAGATAGTGTGTATTCATGACAGGAGGAAGTCAAAGGCTTAGTGACAGCTTTAGTGAGGCAGACAGCAATTAGAGTTATTGACACTGTATTTGTGTGTGTGTGTGTGTGTGTGTGTGTGTGTAGGTGTGTGTAGAAAGGGGTTGTTTAAAAGACCAACTGGCTCAAGCGATGACAGTGTAGTTAAAAATACAATAGCTCCAGTATTGACTGTGTGTCTATTTGTGTGTAATGTTTACTTGTGTTGCATTGTATATATGTGTGTGTGTGTGTGTGTGTGTGTGTGTGTGTGTGTGTGTGTGCGTGAGAGAGAGAGAGAGACAGTTTATCTGCAGAGATATTGACAGTTTTTTTTATTTTGTCACTGTATGCTGCAGCATGTGTGTGTGTGTGCGTGTGTGTGTGTGTGTGTGTGTGTGTGTTTGCGAACATACAGTACGCCTATTGCCTCACAATGCAAACCTTCGTGTCCAATTCATAGTTGCAGTCGTGCGTCTGCTGACTCAGCACAACTCATCGTCACAGATTCCTGCGACTTCAACCGTTTCATGCGTCATTTTCTGTTGCGAATACGCAATTAATCTATTTTTTAAAACTCCATTTTTAGCCGTCTGGGTTTGTCTTCATGTTGTTTTGTCTCCAATTTCAAAGGTGCGGAGCCTCACTTTCATTCCAGCTACTTGTCAAGAGTGAGTGCCGAGTGTTTATCAGACCAAAACAGTCTCCTGTCATTTACTTAAAAGCCAAATCCATCATCCAAAAATAAGCTGAAGTCGGTCTTCCACTGGGAACTGACACATGAGAATGAAAACTGCTTTTTATAGTGAAATTATCTGTCAGAGCTGTCAATCAAGGAGGAACATGATGTGTAAGAGCTGAAGACGAGTTGAGAACGTCCTTTGAATCTTATCCTGTTTACCTTCATCCTACCAACACGTGTCACATCCAAGGACTCGAGACTGAAGAACTGCTGAGAAACGACCGTCACAGAGAAAAGATTAAGACAAAAGACTTATTTCTTCTGAAAACATTATTAGATGTGTAATGAATGTCACCTGGAAAAAAAAAAAAGGATAATTATTATTTTCATAGTTACATTTCATTTGCATATTGTGTAAAAAGAGAATAAACTGGATATTTGGTATTTAAAAACAACAACGTTTACCTTAGTTGACAGGATTAATGCTAAAGTAACAAAGTCTGTATATGAAAAATGGCATTGAAATGTGTTTAAATATATAATTAAAAAAAATCATTGTACAGTGGCTTTTCCATTAAAACCACTCGTTCACTATTGAGTCCTTAATGTGCTCTGTTACTTAAAAAGGTGAACATCGAGCTGCAGCTCAGGCGGGTCGGCCGTTAATCGCTGGCTCTGGCGATGACCCCTGACCCCACACGCTGAATTACTCTCGATGTATCTGGAGGAGAGAAACGTTAATTGTGTTTGAACTACAACTTTCCTTTAATCACATACATTTTCCTGATTGTTGTGCTGCGACCTGCCTTGTTCCGTCTTGGTTCAGGATACTGACTCTATATTTTTGCACTGGAGGATTTGTGTTCCACTCTTTAGCAGCGAGGAAGTTGGTCTCGGCTCAGCGACGGTAACTTAAAAAGACGGACACACAGGGTTTGAAATAGCTCGGCTCCCCTGAAAGAAACACGAGCCCCTCAGACACATTTTGACTCTAAAACACCGTAACTTTTGCTGCCACTGCATATATTTGCACTTTTCTGTATAAGTACCGTAATTTCCGGACTACAAGCCGCTACTTTTTTCCCACACTTTGAACCTCGCGGTTTATACAATGACGCGGCTAATTTATGGATTTTTCCCGCTTTCACAAGCTTCATGTCGCCAAAAAACTGAGCACCGTCACATAATGTGACGTAAATCGAGCGCGCTCAAACTGCCCATTCATTACGGTAATTAACTTTTTTACGAAATTTCTCTGTGTTTCATTCAGTGTACCAAATGAACCTCTAAAAACATTATGCCAACCTTCAATTGCATTATTAGTTCTTGGAATGTCTTCAGCAGCGGACATTATGAACAGCGGACATTATGAACAGCGGACATTTTAAACAGCGGACATTATGAACAGCGGACATTATGAACAGCGGACATTATGAACAGCGGACATTTTAAACAGCGGACATTATGAACAGTGGACATTATGAACAGCGGACATTATGAACAGCGGACATTATGAACAGCGGACATTATGAACAGCGGACATTATGAACAGAGGACATTATGAACAGCGGACATTTTAAACAGAGGACATTATGAACAGCGGACATTATGAACAGCGGACATTATGAACAGTGGACATTATGAACAGCGGACATTATGAACAGAGGACATTTTAAACAGCGGACATTATGAACAGCGGACATTATGAACAGTGGACATTATGAACAGTGGACATTATGAACAGCGGACATTTTAAACAGCGGACATTATGAACAGTGGACATTATGAACAGCGGACATTATGAACAGCGGACATTATGAACAGCGGACATTATGAACAGAGGACATTATGAATGGTCACGATTCTGATTACGTCATGTTGTCACCCTCATCATGGCAAAGACACGGAGAAAGGCATATGATGCAGCTTTCAAGTTGAAGGCGTTTGAAAGCCTATTTATTTTTGTTCCAAGCCGTGTTTCGTTAAAGCCTGTGTAAAGTTCATTTGTTTCAATGTACCGGTAGGCACCTGCGGCTTATAGACATGTGCGGCTTATTTATGTACAAAATACATATTTTTTAAAAATTCAGTGGGTGCGGCTTATATTCAGATGCGCTGAATAGTCCAGAAATTACGGTAGGTGACTGAAATAAATAATAGGACGTCAACCTGCATGTTTATCCGCGCATTACAAGCTCTGATGCTTTGTGTCTAATCAGCACGAGGCTGTGAGCTGCTGCCGGGACCGTCCATGCGTGGTGGCACACTCAGTGGGTTTCAGCCTCAGTCTGGTCTGTTTAACAAAGTAATGGCAGCCGTTGCCCGTCCTCTGTGTGTTGGCATTTTTTATTGTTTCTTGGTTTGGGATTGTTTCTGTTTCATTGTTTTTCCCCCGGCTAAATATTCAGGCGTATCTACGCGTCCCCCCCCGGTAAAATAGGGCTCTTCCGAAAGCCGCGGTGTAATTTGAAGACTGATTGTGTCCCTTGGCGGTCGACGCTGAAGAAAGATGTGTGCAGGATTTCATTTTGTGAATCAGTTTCATGGAGTATTAAACTTATTCTTCAGAGAGGTCTGACCACTTTAAGTGTTACAGTAATATGGGAGTCAAAAGTGACTGAAGTGGAAATAACATTAAAGCTTTTTTAAATATTAAATTTATTTTATAATGGCTTTTATTTTCCTTATTGAAATCCACCTACTTTTTTTTTAAATGAATCTAATTATTTTCACTCGCACACTGGTTCACTGAATTTAATAAACTGTGTAAAGTTTTATTTCACTAAAGAGAAACACTAAAATTGTGAAATCCATTAGATTTGTCCGTGCCAGCTTTGATATGGATCTCCTAACGCCATGTTGTGAGGTGGTTTATGGATTTTACCATTTTCCCAGTTCCCTAACTGTGAGCTGAATTAGTTGAGTACTGAATAAAACTAAAAGCAGTAGTTTAACACAAAATGGTGCCGGGTTTCTGCTGCTTTCCTCCGGTTTGTCAGCCAAGCTTGTTTTAGTGGTTTGGACTGCCGCGGTGGCAATTAGGCTCAATGTGACGCCTGGTTTTCTGCTTTTTTTTCCCACACATTTCCTCGCTAAAGCTTCGAAAGCAGCAATCGTCCTCCTCACTATGGGCTGCCACTGTGACGCTTTGACACCAAATGTTGTCCTGCTATGAAGTGTTCACACATTTACCAGCAGTTCACTGTCACCGTGTTAAATCCCGCTGCGACTGTGATAGACATGACCACCAGCGGAGGCAGAGGTCTGTACGGCCGTGACGCCCACACACAGGCGCCTGACCAGGCCCGCCCTGGACCTGAACCAATACTCGACTTAAGTGTTTCTTTTTTCTTTTCTTTTTTTATTTGGACACACTGGTACACGTTCTTAGGAATAAAGAACGACACATGGTGTTCATGAGGACTGCACAGGAAAAGGCACAAAAGCCCAGCAGCACAAAACACAACAGGTTTCAAATAGCCAATAAAATATTCCTGTTATATGTTTAGCGGTTAACTATCGGCACATGGCACTGCAGAATCTCATATAAATATTATTATCTGCTTCACTTGTTGGTCAATATCAATTGACTTTGGAGTTGTGGATGTGGTTGCTAAATCTAGTCTAATGTTTCTTCACGAACACTTCAGGAACATGAACTTTGTACAGAGGCCATAAAAGGTCAGAATGCACAATAATGAATAATTGAAAAATAAAAAATACCCAGATGTGAATCAGACCTGGAGCTGCAGACAGCAACAAGCTCGACCCGGTTTCAGGACAGAAAGCAAAACCTGAAGGCAAAAAGTATTTACAACTGTTAGCGATTTTATCATCCTTTGTTTATTTATGGCTGGACGCATGATGTTTGTCTGTACGTCTGTCTGTCCGTGTTCCTGTGAACGCCTTATCTCAGGAACACCTTCTGGTATTTCTCTCAAATTTGGCACAAACAGCCACTTGGACTCAAGGATGAACTGATTAGATTTTTGTGGTCAAAGGTCGAGTTTATTGTTGTTTAGTTGGCGGAGGCATAGAACCACGAGGCGGTAAAAAAAAAGAAAGAAAAATGCACTCAATGTGTTTGTTGGGCCTGGGTATGGTGAGAAACACTCGACGTGACTCAACTAAAGGTCCACTTACTGGCTTTTTCTAGAGTCTCACAGCTCTTGTTAGCAGATGGAGTTTGACGTGATGTGATGACAGATGAGTAAAGTCCGTCTGTTGATGGAGTTGTGGTCAAAAGCTCTGGAAAAGGGCGAGTAAGTGGACTTTTATTTACTATAAGTTGGAGGATAAACTTCACAACTGTGTTAGTTTATGAGACGACTCCACAGGGATCTTGAAGAGCCAGTTTACCCTCCTGGTCCAACACAACCTTTTTCTGCGTAGGTTAACAAAGGCGTTTACGTTGTATCTTTGGAGAAGAATCATTCCAGCTTTACTTCTTTTGTCACTGATGATAATCCTGAAAGAAAAGCCAATCCTTCCTCTTTGGCTGTGCCCTCTCTCACCCCATTCTGTTTCCCCTTCAGTATACATAACCAGAGAAACTCCACCCACTGCGGTTTAACTCGTGGGCTTATCTCTTCCTCCAGACGAGCTCCGCTTCTAGTGTTTGTTGAATTCAAACTCCAGTGCGGCGTTTGAGCGTGCACACACATACGTACAGTAAACACACACAGCCATACGGAGTCATTTTTCCTGATTGCAGTTCATTTGGCCGTCATCCACTCTTTGTTTGCTAAAATCCGCTGTAGCTTATATTCTGGAAGAGGCTTCCTTACAGTTTTTGGCAATCAGCAAACTGGCTCCATTAGGAAGTGATATTCCACCGCATCTTGTTTCTCCAGGTGTCAGTCAGTGATTTAGCCGAGCAGTGGACAAAATCAAAGAGTTTGAAGGGAAGCCAAGTGGTAATCGTCCCTGACAACAGCGATCTGTGCAGGCTAAACATCCTCCAACAGTCACAGTGAGTGACACCGAGTTCTCATCAGCCACTTTAGGCCTTGAGTTTGGTTTATTTTACACATCAATCCAGAGGAAAGTGTTAAATCTGAGGAGTACAACCCGTGTGAGCACCACCAACACTATGGAGTCAGTCGCATGTTTAAACTGATGCCAAAATAGTGATTGAAAGTGAGAACACACACAGCGCATACTACACAGCGGAGTTGGGTAAAAATCAATAGAACAGGGTGAAATGTCACCTGTGACACCAGGTAACACCTGCGATGTTGCAGTGGCTGTATATCATGTCTAAAACTTTTTCCAATAATGAACCCCCTTTGAAACATTTTTTCAGTCAATTACCCACTAACCAGCCAAAACATTATTGGTATAAATACATCAGGACTATATAAAGACTACAGCGCTGCACCGTGTTGGATTTACTAATCAACAAACTCGTAACTGAAAATCACTGAACTGCTACATTTCACATCTTGCTAAAGTCCTTGCAAACAAACAATTCTTTACAACACTAAGACGCCTTTGTAGTTGCACTGCGTCTGCGATGAGTTGCATGGGCTTGTTTTTCTTTTCT
The DNA here is from genome assembly GCA_943593645.1 of Bovichtus variegatus. Classification (NCBI taxonomy): domain Eukaryota; kingdom Metazoa; phylum Chordata; class Actinopteri; order Perciformes; family Bovichtidae; genus Bovichtus; species Bovichtus variegatus. The sequence goes on from CALSCE010004105.1 coordinate 397,811, forward strand.
ATATTTCTGCCACGTCTCAACCACAAAGCCACTCCGTGACTCAACATTGAACGTGGCCTCCCTGTCACACTGAGCCAGCGTGACCGCGGACGTGGTCGCATTGATTGCGGCGGTTTAGGACTGCAGTGCAAATAGGAATATCGAACACCAAATGCACGTTATACAACTCACATTTTACATTTTTATTGAACCTATTATAGGCTGGTATGATTATTTTAGGCACACCGAGGGGAACTACTGCCTCCATTTGAGAAACACTGCTTTAGACCAGAATAACGAATATGTGTTTTCAATGCAGCGACACCAAAACAAAGAACATGCCTTCACCCCGAAGATCTCAGTTACCTCCAGCTGACAGCCGTGTTTTATTTTCTGTCTCCGGCACATGAACTCAATACTTTCAAATGATCCTACTTCTGCACACAACATTTGAGTCGCCTCAAAAGGCAGAATAGGTCGTAGAAAATCAAATTCAAGTGGACAGATTAGATCAATACTCTGAGAGTGTATGGCAGCACTTCACCTCCATCTTTGTGATGTCTTAACAGCTCCATAGAGAAAAGAGAAACATCTTAAAACAGGAGCACTCTTTACAATCGATATTAATTTAGATTTTTTTGATATTCATTTTTTTTCTTCACCTGTCAGGGCTGGTCACCATGGACGCCCTGCTTACAGCATCACGTAGTGCCACAAACCTTTTAGGAATCTAGATAAATTCATATTAATGCAATTTTTGTAGACTGAGCTTGTTAACAGTTGGACGTCATGTGTTGTATTAAACTAGTCTGCCAAAGTCAGTCATTAATTGGACTTCTAAAGGGTACTGAAGCGTCTGTGTGGAGGTTGGTGCAGACGTTCATGTTCCCCCTCGTTTCTGTGTAAAGTGCATAATAACGAATGCTAGCGCACTAATATGCTAATCTAAGGTTGTGAGCGTTGGAAACTTATGTTCACGTTTAGCTCGAAGCACTACTCTACACTCTGTGGCTGCAGACTCTTATTCTTGTTTAAAGTGTAAAGTCTTCACTATCTTTTGCTAAGCAGTCCAACCAGGGGGCAACAGCTGCAGTGTGCACGGAGCTGAAGAGAGCTGCAGAAGAGCTGCAGAAAACACGATGTTTTCTAACATCTGAACGAGAAACAAAGCAATGAAGCAGCATGAAGAACTGAAACACAAATGAACTGGGTGACAGAAACAAATCAATATATTAATACAAGAGAGGAACGTGTAAGTACAATGTGAGGCCATCATGCAGGAGAGGCTTGGATTATTAGTGAATAAAAACAATCATTTTTACCGTCTGCGTTTCTGTGTTTGTTTCTTTGCGTTTGGTCGGTGAAATCAAGTCGGGGTTGGTCTAAATTCACGACTTGGGATCCTGATAAAGAGAAGTCAGGGTCAGGTGTGTTTGTTATGCTCAGATTTGAAAAGCCCAGAGGCCAATGGAGTATATTATATTTTCTGGAGCTGTCCGTAGTGCAGAACAAGGAGCTGGAGCCAGTAGCACGTCTGCGCTCTGAACACCTGTGCTCTGTGGGAGAGAGAGAGAAAGTGCTCACGGCTATTTCACTTGGGCTTACTGTAGAGCTCTGTCTGCGAATATAAACCTTCCCCTGTCATTCGATGTGTCACAACTGAGCGGAAGGTTGAGTAGTAAAAACAGAATCTTTGAGCGGCTCTTTCGCCATTTCCTGCAATCTAATTAGCTAAGAGGCTGTTTTCCCGGTGCTAAAACTTGAGACTGATTTGTTTTCGGTGTGCGTCTAGCTTCACATGCACAGACGGGTTTAAAAATTGACGGCAAGGTGGCATGTTTGTGAAAGACGGACCGAGGTCAGGTATGTCCCGCGGTCATTTTTCTTTTTACCACAACGAGAGAGAGATTTACAGAATGAATGAAATAACTGGCTGAATGTTGCTACAGAAAGTTTACAGAAAGACTGGATCTGTTGCCCTACAACAGGGTTGGCCAAAGAGTTTTGAGTGTGGGGCCCATACAGAACAATATAAGGAGTCAAGGGCCAAACAATAGTACATGTGTAGTTTTCAACCGTGAGAAAATCAGTGTTTTCTAGAACAGAAAAGAGCCCATGTGCCTTAGAGTTTCAAAATCAAAATAACTTACGCACACTGCTGAATAGTTTAACATGACAGTTGTTTATTGCTGTGCCCACATAGCACAAGTAATTATTCTCCATCTGCTGCTCTTGAATTAAAATTTTAATTAATTCAATTTTTTTTTTTAACTCTAATGAATTGCATGGCCTTAGTGCCCACTTAAAATTAGATAGCATGAGTAAATCTGTAAATAAGTGAAGTTGAAACTGAAAATATTCATACTTAAAAGATAAAGATGCAAATGTAAATGTAGGATTTGTGTGTGTGAGTCTAATATTAAGATCTAACAAACAGAACAGGCAGACATGGTCAAATACGGGTTTCTGGGCCAAGAGGTAAAGACAATAATCCAGTGTTTGAACTAGGATGTGCAATGGACATACAGGGAAATGTCTTAGAAATATTCCCAAGCCAGACTTCAGTTTATTTTTTTTTACGCACTGCAGGACCGCATGTTGGCCATCGCAGCTCTAGAACGAACAGAACTCTGTCCAGATTGTATATAAAGAGGGAACAGCAGCACACATGTTAGAAAACGTTTTCTTTCGTGACTGTAAATCCCAGTTTGAGAGCCACAAAGCCAGATGATGGTTAACACAGGTGCAAATTGCCGTGCCTCTCTATGTGGAGTCAGAATATCCTGCTAATAGATGGCCTGGTTTGAGACTTCTACCTGCCCACAGGAATACACGTGAATGTCTGCGTTAGCACCGTGATGGACCGGTGGCCTGTCCAAAGTGTCTCTCTGCATTTCACCAAATAGGCTTGAGCCGCCCGCGACCCTTAAGAAAAAAAAGAAAAGGAAGAATAAGTCGGAGGAGACTATGAATAAATGAAGGGTGATGTTGTGAAAAGTTTTCCCAGCGAACTGGAGCGTTCACAGCTGAGCGTGAGTGTGTCTCTGTCCGAGGTGCTGAAAATCTTCACGGCCAGACGAGCTCAGCTTTGCAGACATCTGTCCATCGCGCCGCAATCCAGCCACGAGCTCTCAGCCACGAGACAAGCCGCCGCAGATGTGGCCAGTCAGAGCGCGGAAACAGGGAAGGCATGAAAACCTGCTGTCAAAAAAATGTTCCTCATTAAGAACAAGTGAAACACTGACAATTAAAGTCAGTTTGCAAGTCTTCGCTCTTTACAGTGAATGAATATATATATATATATATATATATATATACACACTATACATTGGCTGGCCATTATTCAATATGTACTAAACAGTATACTGTTATTTGAACAATTTAATCTAATTTTAATTACTTTTTTTTTTCTTTTTGTTTCTTTATAACTCTTCAGATTTTGTCTAATTAATTATACATTTCTGTTATGTTTTTTGTTTTTTCTATGTGCTGGTCCCATGTAAAGCTGATTTTTTTTTAACCATTAATTAATGTTTCTAAAGACTTAATCACAACATTTCTGATTATAAAAAAAAAAGAAAAAGAAAGAAAGTTCTGCCATCTCTAATATAACAATCATGTTCACTGTGATGGATTACTCAAGCAGCTTAATTCCAGTAGAATGGTGAAATAAATCAGTTAAAATATGCAAAACCCCTCTTATGGTCATTTAAAATCAACATAGTTTGGCTTTCGTAATGTTTACAGGACACAAAACTACATTCAAAAGGCCACAAATTGACAAAAACAATTGCATCCCAGCGGTAAAATTAATAATTATTTTAATATCAACGTGTTTCCTTTCATGAGACCGTGAGCACCTACCTGCTTGTGTATTGAAAAACCTTGAGGATAAAAGCATCAGTGAAATGTGAAAGAAGTAAACGCTCCCGTTTCTGCATTTTCTGTAGCCTGAGACAAAATCTTCTGATGCAATCTCAGCCATTAGGTACAAACAAGAGCATTTTCAGGGTCGCTATCCACAAACATTCAATTTAAATGCTGTTTCAATTATTCAGGGCTGTGCGTGGCATGTGTGTGTGTGTGTGTGTGTGTGTGTGTGTGTTTCTGTTGGTTTGATACATTTAAGATGAGGAAAACAAAAATTGCTCTTCCTGTCCTCTCCTCTCCATCTTCTCTACTTGTCATCCCTCCCTCTAGCTTGTCAGCATTTCGAGGTTGCTGTTATGCATCTAAACAAAGATATTCTAGTGTGTGTGTGTGTGTGTGTGTGTGTGTGTGTGTGTGTATGTGTGTGTGTATACAGAAAAAATACATTTGACAGTAATTGTGGCTTTGCGTCAGACTTTGCATTGTGCGAGTGCACATGTTTCTTTTGTGTAAGTGTTCCCGAGCGAGCGTGCGACTGCGACTCCCTGTGCATGCGTCTGTGTGCGCGTGTGTTTGCGTCTAAGTGCGTCTTCATGGCTTCATGCTCCAGTTCGGTCTGTATTTGAATCCTTGCCAAGTCAAATATATAAATAAATCACAGCTAAGGCTGATATCCTGGTTAAGGCGAGCCTCGCGCTCTGGCAGATGTAGCTGACAGCTGAATTGTGCCTCTGGGTGTGTGTGTGTGTGAGTGTTTATATCGCGTATGTTAATGTGTGTATGCTGCTATTTCACTTTCTTGGAATGTGTGGTTATGTGTGTGAATGTGTGTGTGCAGGCGGTTCTCATACACTGTTTGTAGCTCTGCATAGGAAAAGTAATGCAGTGTAATTCATATATCCCACGTAATCATGTACCAGGAAGTAAAAACAGCCAACGTTGATCCTTCTTCGTAGTTATTTCAACCCAAACCACAATCTTTTCCTCACCAAGTTGTTTCCTGTGAAGATGGAAGTTTATTTTGAAAAGACCGTATGCATGTTACAAGATGCATGTTATGAATATTGACTGTGCGTTCGTGGGAGAACGCGCAAAACATGAGGAATAACTCATGACCAGACGTCATACGAAGCCTTGATGGGTGAGCGAGGGGGCGTTAAGCACCTCAGTGAAACTCTGCCTCAGCCTAAATGAAATGAAAGTGCACACACACACACAAACACACACACGCACACACACAGAAAATAAATATCCAAGAACTGACTTGTTTTCTCAGTACTGCAAGATGGCAAATTTGTTGCTCCTGGATTCATACCCGACAGGAGCGTGTGCTCAGCAGTGCACAGCTTGCTAAATATTCAGTGCTAAACACTTTATTATTAGTCTGCTAACTCATCTGTACCTGCCAAAGACGCACACACGGAAATCAACTAAGTAGAGTGAAGCTTTGGGCTCTGCTGAAGCCGCACTTGGCATTTGAAAGGAGAATATGTTGTGGCAGAATGTTCAACAGCGGAAATACCTCGAGTTTTCAGATCTAGTATTCTGGATTTTTCACATTTGATGTTCTTTCTATCACTGTGTTAAGAGTAGGACGTTTTATCTACGCGAGCTGAGGCGGAAAGTTACCACACTTTGCAACAGAAGGGGCGAAAATTAATACGCTTTATGGTTCTTGCGCATTGGGTGTAGCAAAAATGGCTCCACAGTTTACAAAGTAAAAGCCCCCACCTTTAAATTCCACACGGATGAATGAAATTTGGTTGTTGGATGTTACATGTGGAGACGTACAAACAGGTATACCATAAACCCATGTGCCATTATATATATATATATATATATACTGTACATACTGTATATTTACCTTTACAAGGCATTGTACTTTAATCCTCTTTATCATTGCTTCGACGCGGATGAACCTCTCGGCCCCTGTCGGAGGATCCAATCCGCGACTTCCTGTCTGACGTTGGTACATTTCCTCACAGTGGTGTGGTTATTTCAGTCCTGCTGACAGCTCTCTGACACAAAAAAAAAACATAAGCTCTGTGCAAACCAATGTCTGAAATCTGCGAGGAAATCTGCGAAAAAGATAATCTTTTCATATCTGGTGGAGTGTTTGTGGGACACAAAGGGAGAATTACAGGCATGTGGGGAAATGTCAGGGTTGGCGCTACAGTAAGTGAACAGCCAATCTCCCACCAACAGGGCTTGATGCGCTATTAGTTTTAATGAAGTTGTGATGACTAATGTGTTCAGCTGCTGCTATAGCTGGTGTGTTTGTTGGATGTGTAATAGTCCAATGAAGTGCAGAGTGGTTAAGATCTCACTCTGTTGTTTGTGCTGCTTGTTGTTTTATTTCATGAGTAGCTTTCGTTTTACAGGTTTAACTTCCTGATTTCTGCTCAAGTGGAGTCCAGCATTAACTGGCTTCAACTCTGTAAATAGTCAGAACTCATTGTGCAGGACTTCGTCTCCACCCATTTGTGAGAAGGTCGTTCCTGTATTTTTTTTTAATGTTTTAAGAAATCCCAATAGAATAAAGACCAAATAAAGTCACAGTTTCGTTTCAGCTTTGCTTGTCCACTTATTTCACCTTTTTTTGTGCTTTTTCAAGTTCTGGTAATTCAGAAAAGGACTATATACCTGCAAAAAGACGGCATCGTGTAACAAAGGACACCGTGTTGCTAACCTATCTTCCAATGTGAGGACAGCTAAAGCTCGTTAAAGTTGGCTATGGTTTCAAATGATTCATCATTAAATTGGAGTATGTTTATTTTATTTTACTATTTAACCTGCACGCGTCCATACATCAGGTAGAAACAGTACTAAAGCCCCTTTCACACGTGCACTACAACCCTGAAATATTCCAGACACTCCCGGAGGAGCTGCATGTCAGAACGCAAATGTCTGAATCATTCGGACTGGACCTCGAGAGCGGGGTGAGTTGAGCAAGTTTTTCCTTCAGGCGTCTTTAAAGTGAGGGGACAGAAACATGTACAGTACATACGTACATTTCAGGATGTTCTGAATCCCTGGGAATAATCATTTTGGATCTACAATGAATAGTTTTCAAAATAAGACTTGGTGGGCCGAGTCTATCAATGATAACAGAAAACAAACATCCGCCCAAACAGAACGCCGCGTTCCCGGTAAGTGAAAATGCTTCTGAAACGGAAAAAAATCTCCTGCTGTGCCGACCTGATGCTGCGAGTTCCAATGATACAACAGCGCCCTCCTTCTCTGTACCCGGCACATCTAAATCTAACATTTCCTGCCATTTTATTTAGTATATATATATATATATATATATATATGGCTCCTTGACACTCAGCTGTCTCCACCTGTCACCTGTCTGACTTTGGCTCTCAGCTGTTTGGTGCTATGCAGGTAGAATTGAGGCTTTAAGGGGATATCCATAAGAGCTTACGGGAATCTACAATATGGAGCAGTGAAAGTGCCTAAAAAACTCCACAGCACTGCAGACTGGAAAGTTGATTCTCGGTGAGATTTGCAGCTGTTTTCACAGTTAGTGACATTATATTAAATATTTTAAAAGACATTTAGCTTAATGGAACTGTAACTATCTGTCATTTAATGAAGGCAGAGAAGGGTCCGCCTGACTTCTCCGTCTCTCTCGGTTCATTTGATTCCTCTTTCCTTCTCAGAGGGGCAATACTAGCTTGACATTTACACTATTTTGACGGGGACAACACCTCAGCACCGACACTAACACAACAACAACAACTCCCAACACACGGCGCTGTCAAGGTCTTATCTCAGGTACATAATTGATAGGGACAAATTCAGAGCCATAGACGGACAACGTTAGTGACGTGAAGACAAGCGCACACACACCGAATACAGAGTAGGTTTCATCTCCTGTGCTGCTG
>CALSCE010004105.1:405559-428707 GCA_943593645.1 Bovichtus variegatus
CCTACCTTTAACTTTCTTCTTCAGCTAAGCTCTCAAAAAGTGGTTAAAGGTTCATGACTCTCGACTGGACAATCTTATTTCTTTTAAAGCTATTCATTATGTGCCATGGGCAGCTTTTGAAGCCAAATGCAGTGCTGAAATATCTCCGACTCACAGTGTTCTGGGCTGAAGGCGAGAATGTGACGCACATTGACTCTTCCCCGGTCATTAGAGAGGCGGGTCGCCTGGGCGGAGGAGCTGGGAGGTCTGCTCTCCTGGGTGCGTTTGGTTGGTTTTGTCTTTTCTTTCAGCTTTCAACATCTTCATGCTCTGTTCCCCGCTCGTCTCGGCTCACACCTGCGTCACTGATCCGACGGGCTTTACACATTTATCGACTTCTTTCTGTAAATAATTTCATTTAATAAATCATTTCGATTTTTTGACCTTTCTCTTCGTCCTTCTTTGTCTGAACCACGAACCGGTTCATGACAAGGTTTAATTATGAAAGCATGTCCAGGAGTGTAGTTCTTGTGCACATTCACATTTGTGCTGCCGTGCGATGGTGCGCCGCAGTGTTGACTTTGAGCCTTTGAAGGAACGCAACAGTGGAACCAGATTCTCACACATTACTTGGCTCGTGACACCGCGCCATCTGTGCCCATTAGAAGCTGCGACATTCCTCCCAGAGGCCTTGCAGGAATAGTGATGGAGGCAAGGGGGTGACCCAGCCAAGTTCTGCCTGAGTGGGAAGACTTCCCCTGGGGTTCAGTCTGACAGCCAGGCCCCTGTCTGGCTCTCGGTCTCCGAGGCCTCTGAAGGGAGAAAGACGAAGGATTCGGGGGATTGTAGAGCTGAAAAGCAGTTTTCTAAACTGACTGTATGTGACTTTTATAGCGGAGTTAAATTAACAGTAAAAGTCTGTAACTGCTTGGTCATTGTATCCACATTAGCACTATTGAGGTGACACATTTATGTGATTTTTCTCAGGATTATATATATATATATATATATATAAAGCATGATTACATAAATTGCCCCCTTTTTACTCAAAATTATAATATGTTTATTAGAAGAAACTTGTATTCATATTTGTTATTGATCGTTGTGATCAAATGAAAGAAAAGACGAAGCGCTTAAAGCTGCTTTAATAGTTTTTAAGCCACTGTGGGGCTGCACAACTAGGTGCAAACTCAACATTGAGATATTCACCCTACAGGGTTGATATTGCAGATATATCAGCAAAATGATTCTTATCCAGCAAGATTAGCATTTATTTGTCGTCTAGTTTCAGGCCCAACATTCCTATATTCACTCCTCTTTTAGCTCTGTTTTGTTCTCCACCATCTCCTGAAAAAGATATCTGATATCTCAACTACTTTGTGTTCACCAGCCAGTCGCAGTAGGCGTGGGGCAGGTCGCATTTGACTGCTGTGGCTGGAAATGAGTTTCATTAGAGCTGAGAGACTGAGCCACAACAGAACGGTTGTAAGACATAAAACTGAAACAATGAGCTGAAAGATGTTAAAAGAGCTTTCTAGAGCTGAGGGGAACTGCAGCGTGGGTGAGAATCCTCGTGACTACAAATGACAAGTATCAAGTATCCCAGTACAAACTTCCACACACACTTCAGTGTGAGTCGCTGCCTGGGGCGTAGCTTGTTTCCTTTAGATTCTCTGTGGCTCGGATGCTTGAGGGTGTTTTCTCTTTTACGTTTGTCTCTGATTTGCTCCGAAGCCTTTTCCAATTTAACAGCTGCGTGCCAAATTTCAATGTGGGTGGCCACAGAGGAAGACTGAGCTGCGTCGTACATTTAGCTACGCCGTTCAGTGTGCCGCAGAACAGGCCAACAGGTGCATTCGGTGCCACTTTTGACAGGCGATCGTGTCCTGTAGTCGAGATTAGGCTTGTCTGTTGGTGAGGCTCTCTGAGGAAAAGTAATTCATTATCAGTGAGCTCACCGGTCTCTGAAGCTCAGGAAGGGGCAGCGTGTGTAAATGGTTGTGGGCGGTGATGTAGCTCCGATGGTGTGGACAGAAACCTGAGTACAGCCTTTCCTCCAGTCAGCGACGGGTTTCACTTTTGAGGTCATTTTATTTCTTGTGAATTTGCTGGTGAAAATGCAAGGCAATTAAAATGATACCGGCCAGTGGCTCCAAACTTCTCTAAGCGTGAGGTCTTGTCTTGTAGAAGAGCCTTCTCTCAAAATCCAGTTTTAATACCTTCATTATTTTAGTTGATATTGCTCTTCCATGCACTGCGATGATCCTCTAAATAGCAGGCGTCTGTGCGCTCTGTGCTTGATGGGCACTTACAGGCAGCACATAATGCAGAGCGGCAGGGATGCTGGATCGATGGAGGTGTGTGCACCAGAGCTTCGTGGAGGCCCCTGAATGTAGAGATGAAGCTATTTTTGATTGACATTCATTTTGATTGACATTAAAATCGATTTGTATTCATTGAATTGCAAACATTTCTGGCAAAATTTCTGAAATGTGAGGATTTGATGTTTATGTTTTCCATAATTGTATATTGAATATGTTGTTATTTCATAAATTGATTGAAGGTGCCATGTTGCAAGCTCACATTTTGAAATGTTATCAGTAAAAAACCCAAATTTCGACTTTTATAATAAGGATCTAATACCGGCTTAGCAGACTGATAATATGAGTAACAAAGCTGTCTTAAGATCTACAAATCAGCGAGGAATTATCTGTCATCTGGATGGTTTGCAGGGTAAATGACAGTTTTACAGTGTATTTCTACCTTGTAAAACATGTGTGTGCAGTTGTATTGCAGTGTTGATGCAGAGAGAGGCTATAATTAATGCCATTCTACTGTATCAGTGGAGAGCACAACTCTTTAACCTCACAGTGGTAGGATGAGATAAGGAATCAAAATGCATGCGCTTTAATTAATCCCCGAGGATGAGCAGCCAGAGCTCCACATTCTCCTCTTTTATCCGTCTGTTCTCTCGCACCCTCATGGCAATATCTATAATCATTTTGTTTTCCTGAACAGATTTGGCACAGGAGCGGCAGTTTTATGGCGGTGAACAGTACTTCCTGTGCGCTTACGATCAGCTTTCGATGCCTGCACAACAGTTCCTCTGTCCTCCTCACTAACAGTTGACTCTCACAACTCCCCGCTCAGAGCACTTCCTCATCCACGTTCACCTGCACCTTCACCTTCACCTTCTTGGATCTTCGCAACATAAGCGGCAGCAAAAGTCTGAGTGTGCAGCATGAACACCGTGCACACTAATGCATGCAAAATAATAATAATACAAAATAACTCCTAAAAGTAACAGCTTAAAAACTGTATCGTGTTCGTGAATAAAAAGTTCTCCGACGTAGTTAAAGGGCAGTAAACTTCGCAAAAGTACAGTACTGCGGGGCTGCTACATTGAATTGAATTATGCAGGTATTCATGATGTTTCCCCCCCTGTGTGGCGGTGAATGTGTGATGTGTGTATTCATACGCATAGCAGCATGTGGTGACATTTTAAACAGTAAACAAACACGAGCTGGTTGGCTGATTTCTGTCCTTGACGGAGCTGCGGAGAGAATATTACTTTGGCATTTTGTGTTCCCCACCATGAGAACTGATTTCCCTTCTCCAGAAGTCTCGACACCCACACTGGTGTTATTACGGACTAAATTTATTTTTTACAGATTCACGTTGCTTCGAGCGACTTTGCTGGGAATTTTGCGGAGGCCATTAATCTGCATGTAGCAATAATAGATATAAAGGTGTAAGTTGCCTTTACAGCCGCGGAGATGTGAGGAGAAAGTGGTGCGTTCAGGGTCACACAGCCTCTGCAAGTTCACACCTAATGTAAGTGTTTACAAAGTGGAGATCTAATCAGGACTAAATGGAAACAGGTTGCACCAGTTCTTACATAGAGATTAGTTGGTACTAAATATCTTTAGTCGCCAGCTGTTACACAGTTTACTGGACTAACTGACAAAACTAACGTTAGCTTGCTCATATGGACTAGTTTAGAGTAAAAAGTAAAAGAGGCTGTATGGAATATGGTTTTAGGAAATGGAGGATTTCTGTGATACACAGCTGTGATACTTAGACTCTCTGCATTTAACCCGTCCTAGTATTAGGAGCAGTGGCAGCTATTACATATGCAGTGCCCGGGGAGCAGCGTAGGGGAGCAGGTGCTTGGTCCGGTCGGGGACTTGAACCTACGGTTCCCAAGTGAAGTCCCTACGGACGGAGCTACTGATGTCCTCTAAATTTGTCAGCGGCCTGTACGGGGATCGAATCCGCGATCTTGGCATCAGCACCATGGTTAACACATCGGCTACTGTGTGTCTGTTCAATAAAATGCTGTTTTATAATAAAGGAAACTGGGAAGCTTTAAAATTTAATTTGAGAAAATAAGATTTTATACCAATAAAATGTAACTGAATCTCTATAAACAGCAACGGTAGAACCTGCAGGCTGTGTCGTTGTTTTCCTATAGAGCGAGCGGTTCCCTACCCGTGGCGTGGCCACCGAGCACTGCGCTCAAAGTTCAAATTATTTCACCTTTGACATCGATTGCCGCTGACCTTTCAAAGCACAACTAACGAGACAACAGCTGTGTGAGGCGGCACAGGTCGAGCAGGACATTTACAAAGGATCGGCAGTTATCAGGATTCAATCTGTCCGAATCATTACTGAAGATTATTGTAAAGTTTTAGGGCTGCAGCTGCCTTTTTGTGCCGTTGGAAGGACATCTTAAAGGCCTCAGTTATCTTGAGATACAGTCGGGACTTCTGGAGGAGTTCAGTGATAAATGCTGGACGTCTGCCAGCCAAGTCCTTGTAGGTAATTGAAAAAGCAATCTTTAAAATCAATTCTAAAATATACTCGGTGCCAGTATTACAAGGCTGAACCAGAAATAACTCAGGCCCACTGTTGGGTCCTGGTTATGGCTTGACTTGAATCTTGAACGAGTCTATTTGCAGATAACCGGATCAGAACAAAACGAGCTGCAGCAAAGCTAGGAAGCGTGCGAGGAAGCCGTGAAGCGCTGTCTCTATAACCAAAATGATAAGTGTGGAGGAAATTCTTAACAGGCAGAGTACTGGAAACCAAAGAATCTGCCTGAGACCGAAGTGATGTCTTACACTGAAGAACGGATCATGAACAATACAAGTCAACATCCGTCCATCCTCTGTCTCGACATCTATCCTAAAACAGGAGCTTCCATCAATCTCTACCTAAAGATAGATCCTCTGGATGGCTCCTCACATCCCTGTCAATACATCCGTCGACCGTCTGACTCGGAGACCCCTCGCTGTGTGACCTTGTCTCCTCTGCACACTGGACCTGCGTCACTCCTTCAGGGGAGACAACCAGGAGGAGCTATAGACTGTGGGAAGGTTCATTCTGTAGGCTGACCTTTGACCTATAGACGATTTGTATGTGAAACACAGTCACATGGTGTCAGGGTTTGAGCTTACGGACATGTGTACGCTAAGAATAGTTATGTAAACTGGTCCAGTTATAGGACTAGTTCTGAAATTCCTTAGATAGCTTTTTACTGCCACACTGGAAAATTTAACCTTTTTCTTGTTTTTTCCTGGTTTGAGCTCGAGCTCTTTGAACCTTTGTGGGAGGAGAGCGTTGTTTCTGCTCATGACAGGAGGAGTCACTGTTGTGGATCGAACCCTCATTCAGGCTGATGGTGATCATGGTTATTTTGTACAACGGGCCCTTGAAATCTCCCTTGAAATGAAAGAATAAAAAGGTCACACATATACTTCAGCTACACACAAACATTCTGGCATCATCTGCATGCATGAGCTCGGGTCTTTAGACAAATACGAGCACGCTCTCAGATGAAATTTGTCTTTCGCTTTTGCTGCGTGCCACTTCTCTTCTTCTTCTCTCTATCGCACACACTCCCTGCCATCACCTGTTTCATCCAGAACAGCTGCAGTGTTAAAGTGTTTACTCTCTTATCCAAGGCAGCGATAATAAATGTCTGATTCCACAGTTTGAGTAGCAGCACTGAGGTTTTTTCCTTTTTTTTTGGGAGGACATTGTGTATTCTAAAAAGCCGTGAGCGAAATAAGAGGATGTGACGCCGCCTAATCTCTGACTCTATTCCTGTTTCACATTGAAATGCTTTATTGGCACGAAAGTAAAGAGTAATGCTGGCAAGATGTCAAGGTAAAAGATGAAAATGTGCACACCATCTATTCATTTCCCTTCTTGTTTTTTGTGCATTTGTATGCGAAAAAAAATAAATCACTGACCATGTCTGCGCTTAGAGGCTATCTGTATAAAGAGTTCACTAGAGAGAGAGAGAGTATATGTGTGGAATTGAGAGCATTTGTGTTTGTCATTCTGTGTGTGTGTGTGTGTGTGTGTGTGTGTGTGTTTATGACAGCAGGGGCAGAGAGCAGAAATCCCATTAACAGTATGAGTTTGTGGAGTGAAAATAAACTAGTTTTTTTTAAAGGCCTCGTTATCGAGTCGAGCCGGACAATTATCATCCTGCTCCCAAAATTGTATCCCAACATCCTTCCATCTGTCATTCCAAGTCCCTCCCCCACTCCGTTCTTACCTCTCTCTTCCTCCGTCCGACTCCCCCGGTGCCTTCCACCTCCTCCTTCTTCATGCCTCTCCCTCATCTTCCTATAACTCTATCTGTTCCCTAAATCTTTCCGCTACACCTCCTCTTCTCTTCCCCATTCTCCTCCCTCTGCTTCTCCTGCCCTCCACTTTCTCTCCCAACGTTGGCCTTAATTAAATTTTCTGCACCATTAATACTAAGCTAAGACCTTATCGGCCTGATTTGCAGCCCACTCTGGGAGAAGAAGGCGAGTCTTATTTTCGGGGGGGGGGCCTTTCGCTCCTAAATCAAAATGGCGGCCCAGCTGGCTGATGGGAGGAGAAGCTGATGGATGGTGGCAGAGACAGAAAAAAATTGGCAAATATAAGCTTGGAGGAGAAGAAGACACACTTATTCACATGCACACCCCCACCACACACACACACACACACACACTGACGCTGCCAAGCGAGGTTCGAGCTGAAGAGGGCACTGGTAATTGACAGTGCAGGGTGCAGCATCTTTCCTTCACATGAACTCCCAACTACAGCCTGTCTAACAACCTCTCCCTGACCGACATACTGTCTCAGTACTGATGCTTTAACCAAACTGGGATTATAGGATGGAGAGACTCACACCAGCTATCAGCCATATCTTATGAATTAGATTCTTACAGCCGTCCGATGGAACCCAAAGTCCAATTTAAAAGGTTGTGCCAACCCAATTTAGTGTTATATTGTCCAAAATGAGAAGTTTTAGTTCCTACGTTGACTTAGGGGTTGGATTTAAAGGGATTTATTTTCACACACTTAAGCTCAGTGTCCTCGCCTGCAGTAAGTAGTATAGGCTACACACCGAGCTGCCCTCGTGGCTGGTTACTGTACACCTTCACACGTACGCCCGCCCCCGAGGGATGACAGTATTTTGACCCAGCATGTTTACTATAATCGAGGCTAACACAGTGTGATTGACCAGGGTGGGATCTGTGGGCTGAGCTGCGTCTGTTGGCTCCGCCGCTCTTTGATGCTGCATTGTTGATGTTGTGTTGCAAAGCGTTGCAGAGGCTGTGGCCCACAGCAGTGGCCTGTTTTCTCTGTTACATCTTGTGTAGGCAACAAAAGGTTCCGACAGAGAGGCTGGAATTGAGTTTACCCTTGCACATCATCAGCAATAAGTGACGAGTCGAACCCTGACACACAATTATACATGACTGCACAGCAAAGGTTGAATTATGAATGAACTCTGGGGTTTGAATGTAGCACAGTTCGGGCTTTCCAAACACCATTGTGGTCGACACCCACTGGGATTCTTTCATCATTGAAAGAGTGGGATGGTTTGCAGCACGAGGCTTAGGAGAAGACGCCGGAGAAAAGGTAGTGCAGGGATTTGATCTCAGGCCAGCAGGCTACATGTGGCTGCAGAGATAGACCTAAACCTTCTGTTGTCTCTTTCCAGTAGTGAGTGATTTTCTAAACATCCAAATACCACAACACAAGTTAAATACTGAATAGGCTGAAAAAAATGAATATTATTATTTCAGCTGTGTAATTGGATATATGGGAAGACCGCGAACCTGCCGGCGTTTTCTTGATGCGATGTTTTGTTGTAGCTGTAATTTCTACTGTTTGATTTCCCTTGCGTTTGTTTCAGCTCCCCTCCTGGAATCCATTAGGGCTCCGAAATCACCAATCGCGTAGTCGCACACACACAAACTGACACACACACCCGCTGTTTCCTCCACAGATTGCTCCGTTTGTGCTTCATATTCCATTTACCCCGAGTCCTCACACCCGCCCTGCCCTCCTTCCATCCCTCCCAGTGCCCAGAAATAATTGACATGCTCCAACCGACCTGCTTATTAAATAAACAACACATCGCTCAAAACGTGGCTGCCTCTGCCACTCGCGCCGGGTTTGGACACATGTGTTCTGACACCTTCAAGGTCCTATTAATCATTCAGATGCAATTTGTTCAAAGGGTCTAAGTGGACGATGTGTCAGCGTAACACGCTGCAATGTTCTGTCCCTGGTTAACAAGGTTCATTTATATTGTTTACTGAAGTTTATTTACACAAGCAGCTAAGTTGCAAAATTTTCTTCCTGTTTTTGTACCGATGGAATTGACCAGAATTCAACCATCTGGGATGGGACTTGTCCATAACCCAGAAGACAGGCAGTCCTTTCCCCCGGTCTTGCCTAGACAACAAATAGGTGGTCAGCTGAGTTTGACAGCACAACATAGAGCCAGGTGATGTTTTTCACCCTCTTCTTATGTAGGTGGGGGGGGGGTTGCTGGGCATGTGAGCTTTCTCAGAACCGTCGTGAGCAAACAAGTGAGGGAAAATTATTTAAAGGCCCCTAAAAACCTATTTTTTCAATCAGGATCATTTTGAGTGACATAAACACAACATTGTCACATTAAAGTTTTTCTCTGTGCTCTTCTCTCTGGTTTGAAGTGGGCGGGGCTCAGTCGGATTAAGGTGGAGTCCAGCTGAAAAGTGAAGCCAATGCAAAACTGCCTTAACACTTGCATTCTTTAAAATGGCCTGCAGGGGGCGACTCCACTGAATGCAAAAAGAAGTACGATTGTATAGAAGTCTATGAGAAAATTACATTAATTCTCACTTGATTTATTACCTCAGTAAATATTTTTCTAATAAGTTTATGGTCCCAATCACTAGTTTCAAGTCTTCTATAATACAGCATGATGTTCATTTAGTAAATTATGATGTAAATGACAATAAAGCAGGCTATGCTTTAGGGCGTGGCTACCTTGTGATTGACATGTCGCTATCATGTTTTTTTTTGTCTTGGAACTTTAACCCTTTCAAAGTGTGTTTTTAGTTCATGAAAGATAATTGTAATATCTTATATTTTACTTCTGGTTGCAAAAAAACAAGATGGCGACGGCTAAAAAGGCTTCAAAACCATATTCCACAAACTTCTGTGAGCCTACCAGTAGAGGAACATTTCAATCCAATCCTCATGTTACGTCTATCAAATGTGATTAAACTACACCCACTCAGTCCTGAGAATGAGAGGAAGAAGATGTGTTTTTGAGTGTAATAATCCTAACAAATAATACCATAGGTTTCCTAAAACTTAACTTCAATTGTTGCCATCAATGTTTTACTGCTGTACATAAATATTCAATATTTGAAAACAATGATTTCAGGAACTTTTTAGCACATTTGGAGCACATTAGTCCTGCATATAATACTCGACCATTGCATTGTCATTGTTATAGTCTCGTCCTGGTCAAGGTTATGGTGTCAGCAGTAGTGAGCAGCTGGGAGACGCAGCTCCTCCAGCGAATGCTTGAGCTGCCCCGTGGCTTCCTCCCAAACCATCATCACCAGGTGCCTGATCCACCTTTCTAGCTCCTTTTGACATGAAGTAGCAGCAGCTCAATACAGGGTTTCTTTCCAATCATGAATCACCTTTTCTACTTACAGTGTGACCAGCCATCCTGCAGAAATGTCAGCTGCTAAAAGGATGTAATGATGCCTTTTATCGACAATCCTCCTTGTGGATGACTTTAGAATAAAACAGTTGGCTTCCATTGACAAACGCTTCAGTTTCCTTAGTTCTACACCTCACTAATACGACCTTGTGAGAGTCTGAAAGGACTAGAAAATCACTTGAATCAAGTATAGCTTAAAGATTTAACTAAAGCAAGTATATTCAGTGGAGCTGCTCAGGGGCCAGTGGATCAAAGCCGTGTTTGAACAGGTCCATTCAGGTGTGGAAATGTGCATCTCTGAGGCAGCCACAGAAATCTGCGGAGCAGAACTCTCCTCAGTAAATAAACATTTTGCTGCTACACGCAGATTCAGGAAATGAAATCTATTAAATAATACCTGAGAGGAAATTTGCCTGCAGTAAGTGTAACAACCTGTAACATACACAACAGTGCTGTGGCTGAGAGAGTTCCTTCAGCCTTCACCATTGACTCATTATGTGAAGCAATGGTTCTCAAACAGTGGGGGGAAACCCTCTATGGGACACAGATCCCTGAAGAAACAAATCAAGGTAAATTAAAGTTTCAATAATTATAATCCAATAAAATAATACATATTATTCTGGAATTGACCATTGTGCAGAATGACTTCTTCATTTCAAGCACAGGATTTTTACTTGTCACAAAGTATTTCTACACTGTGGTATTACTTCTTTAACTTCTGTCCACCTTTGGATTTCACACAGTATAATGGTTCACTTTAATTGGGGCTGTAATGGGAGAACATAAAAGGTAGACATTAAAACGTTCAGAATCCATGCTTTTCACAATGCTTTAAGAAAACATGTAATTAGTTTTACACATCCATATAGGGTTCCCCATTCTGACTTTTAAACAAACCAAAGTTTCATAGTGTCTGGTAGTCTGTTATCAAAGGTCATAAAGTGCCAGCGCTGACATTTTAGCTAATTAGCTGAACATAAGTGTGTAAAATTCATATAGCTGTCAGATGCCTGTTGGCACCTGGTGCAGAGGAGCCATGGAGCAGATGGAAACACAGACAGAATGATAGAGGGGGGAAGGAGGTCGGTAATAAAGGGGAGACGAGACGGACAAGGTGAAGGGGAGAGGGGGGGGGGGGGGGGGGTAGAGGTGGGAGAGGTGGTGATGACAGAGACTGATTAGAGGACAAAGAGACAAATAGAGATGGAGAGAGTGAAGCAGCAAACCTTTAGTCCCGCTGTGGTGTCTGTGGATGAGGGGACGGCACTCTGAAGATGATGGAGAGGACGTGAAAGAGCAGTGAGGGAGTGTGTGTGTGTGTGTGTGTGTGTGGGGGGGGGGGGGCTGACCCTCACATGACACGACATGTACACAATATCATCAGTATCTCACGCAGGCTGCAGAAGACATTGCTGCACAACCAACGCCATTTCAACATCTGTCACATTTATGGAGGCTGCATGTTCTAATGTATGCACTCTTACGCAAACCGTCATAAT
Source organism: Bovichtus variegatus (assembly GCA_943593645.1). Classification (NCBI taxonomy): domain Eukaryota; kingdom Metazoa; phylum Chordata; class Actinopteri; order Perciformes; family Bovichtidae; genus Bovichtus; species Bovichtus variegatus. The sequence continues at coordinate 417,056 of CALSCE010004105.1, forward strand.
TACTATAATATGTCATATGCCCCTACTGTTGTATTAAATATGATTTCAAACTAAATTATTTAGACACTCCATCTGGTCTGAATGTGTTTGTTTGCATGAAAATACCAGTAAATTCTTTTAAATGACGATTGTCATGAAGCTCAGAAATGTCTCATTCTCTGTGCTTTTACTGCTGCTTTCCTTCCATTGTAGATGTTGTTGTTTCTCTATGATATGGTTGGAGAGAAAATGACTGGGTATTATATTATATAACTCTGTCAGCCGTATTGGAGGTCCACATGCATCAAAAGTACGTGGCTGGATATTACTGCTGCATTATTTGCTGTAGATTGTGCTTATTTTTACCTGTTTTATATCCTGTTGGTAGTTTAATCTACATCAATGCATCATATTCTATAAGATCTTCACATGTTTGTATCTTTGTCTCTGTCCTGTGAGAACCACGTGTGTCTCAAAGAAAGTCAACTTTTCGTGAGTTTCTCAGAAAAACAGCCTGTTTTCAGGTTTGTGACGATGCATTTTACAGCTGATTTTCTCAACACTTCATCCTTCAGTTCATCACAAACATTCAAAAATCAACACACTTGGAGATACATGGTTTTCATTGGACGGGGATGAAAAACTGCGATCTGAAAAGTATCTAAAGCTGTGAGACAAATGTAGTGAAGTAAAAAGTACAATATATATTATATATATATACAGTATTTCCCTCTGAGATGTAGGTCAGTAGAAGTATAAAGTGGCAGAAAATGTAAAAGTAAAATGCAATTACCTTAAAAATGTTCAGCTAGTTTTAGGTACTAGTTGTTTTATATGTATATATTTTTTTTTTACATTACTTAGCCAAGTGTCCAGTGGGCAGCCAGCTGTGGTTACTAACGGTAAGTCAAACGTTTGCCTCTAAACCACTTAGCAAATGTTATTTCTGGTAAAGACTCCATGCCAATTATGTCATTGAAATGAGATATTAGTGTGATTAAATAAGGGATGAGGAGAGCGGGGATTGGTCGAGGGGAGCGCAGAGACAGATCCGACCAAAGGAGGAGGAGATGTAGGGGAACCGAGGAGAGATAAATCCTGTTAAGGTGGTATTAATGTTCTTAAGCATACTGATAGCCCATGTGCGTGCGTGTGTGTGTGTGTGTGTGTGTGTGTGTGTGAGAGAGAGAGAGACAGTGCAGCAGCAGCGCTATAGGCTCATTAGGCTACAGGGGAGAATAGCTAAAAGGATTAGACCGACATGGATTATTCACGCATGAAATACTGGAACCAAAGAAGTGGAGAGAGAGAAAGAGAGAGAGAGAGAGAGAGATGGAGAGAGAGAGAGAGAGAGAGAGGGAAAAATGAGACGGGCTGAATATGTAAGAGAAGTTGAGAATATAAATGTATGTCGAGGAATATATGTGGTGAAAAGATGAAAAGAGGAAATGGAAAGGAGAAGGACGGATATGAGGAAGAGAGCTGGGGAAGAGAGAGACGGAGAGAAGATGAAGTCTGAGATTTAAGATGGAGGTTGAGATTGAGAAATCTGCCGAGTGTAACGAAATGAGGAAGTAGAGATGGAGAGAGAGATAGAAAAGGGAGAGGAGAGGATGACAGATTGGGATATGAACTCCAGAGAGGGAGAGGGATGAGGTAAGAGATGGAAGCAGAGCAGCGTGGGTAAAAAAAAACTGATACGAAAGAGAAGACAACAGGAGCTCGAGGAAGTAAAGAGGAAAGAAATAAAGAGGAGAAAAAAAAGCGATGGAAGGTGGGGAAGAGAAAATGAGGAAACAGTTGAATTGCAGGTTTGAGATTAAACACTTTTGCCTTCGCATGTGGTCTCACGACACTTGTAGAAAATAGTTTGTTTCAAGAATAAACTGTTTTAAGAAGTGGATGAAGTCATGGTGACGTCTGTGGATAATGGATGTGAAGCCTTCAGTGTGGCGTTTTGGCCGTCGCCATCTTGGTATTTTTTTTTTTTTGCAACCAGAAGGGATGCGAGAGGATGAGCTGAAGTACAACCGAGCGCTGAAAATAACTATTATTACTTATTTCTATAACTTTTTAGGCAACCAAAATGATACAATCAACTTTTAAGAACTGAAAACACACTGTGATAGGGTTAAAGTTCCAAGACGAAACTACAGCGAGTACCCAGACTAGACCAGGCCATGGTGGTGACCTGTCAATCAAAAGGTTTACCTCCCTTATCATCTATTTTATTTCTAAATGGGACCAATATTTACAAAATGAACATCATGCTGCATTGAAGGAGACTTGAAACGTAGTGATTGAGACCATAAACTCGGGAGGAAAATGTTTACTGAAGTAATAAATCAAGCGAGAAGTCGGATCATTTTCTCATAGACTTCCATACAATCTGACTTCTTTTTAACCACCAGCGGAGTCTGAGTGGAAATTAGAGAGAATGCAAGTTTAAGACACTTTCGCATTGTTTTCACACGTCCACATGATCATGCAACAAAACTTGTGAATTTTAAAAAGTCAATGTTGACTTTTGATTCCACACGGGACACGTACTACACCGGTCTCCCGGGTAAATAAAACCTGCACAGTTCAAAGACAACTTCATGTTGAAGTAAAAAGTACTCCATCCAGGAATGTCATACGCATGTCCATCATGCAGCTGCATTTATCCCTATCACTTATTGTTACACTAAATATAAATAATAATAATAAATATAAATATGAAACTAAATATGAAATTTAAAATTGTATAAAAACATGCCGCACCATAGTCCCAGTACAGACTGGCAGTTTATTCAAGAGAGAGCTCCACATGTAATGTTTACCTGATAAACATATGAGATGTTAGCGTTTACTCAATCTGTGGACACTTGTGGTGAAAAACGGCACAATTGTATCGTAATAACTCGCAGCTTGACGCGTGAGTTCAAGACGACCTGTAACGCTGATAGTTGATGGAGCGATGTTCAGGTGCAGATTAACGTGAGTGTTCTGGAGCTGAAGCAGCAGCTGATTGTAGTAAATCAAGAGCGAGCACACTGATTGGCTCCCAAAGGGCTAAGAGAGCAGGAACGGTTTCATTTAAACTTCTCAAAAAATATCCGGCTCTCAAGTCATTACCAGAAATTACCAAAACGTAGTCAGTGTGCTCCACACGCACGGTTATGATTAATATCAGAGAGTAGAACAGTGATGGTGTCTTTTTATAAAGCCAGAAGGAAAGTTAGCCTCACTGGGTCACATGGCAGCTGTCAATAGAATGTCTCCATTGAGTTTTTGATTTAACCAAAAAGAAAACAGTTCATATGATAACTTACAAAAAGTTACCCTCATCACTTCCGTCTTCACAGGACACAACTTGGTAAGGTTTACGCGACAAAACTATTTGTTGGGTTTAGGAAAAGATAGGGGTTTCGAATTCAAATAAGTACGGAAGTAGCTAAGTTACATGACAAATAAGTCTACGTTTGGTTTAGAGGAACTATGGACGTGGTGTTACCTAAGTACAGAAGTTCTCTGACAAACAAATCAATTCTGGGGGCATTAACAGCGGAGTCCTGGGTGGAAGTCTGCTGTGTTTGGACCCACACATCCATCCCAACGCTATTGAATCTGATGGCCATGTGGAGGTTTTGCAGAATATTCCCTGCATCTGACGGCCATGTGTAGTGCTATTTGAACTTACTAGTTCACTGGGTTTGTAAGTTATGTTACAGAATCGATGGTCCCGACCATGGTTCTGAAATATGCTGTGTATTGATAAATCCATGGAGCTGTCCGTGGTGCTGAACTTGCAGAAAGATTTGTGGAAGTCGGAGTCCCGCACTTCAGTTTCATCTTGGATTTATATTATAAGAGTATTTATGTGGGGCTCCCCCCAGACACCCAGTGTACTTGTTTAGTTTTGCTTAATTACTGGATGCCTATGGGATCATGATAATGTTATTTGATCGCATAGCCACTCAACAACTAACTTTGACAACCTCTGCTCTGTACAGCTTACCTGTCAGGTCATAGGGTGAAGCTGTCAGCCGCCTCCCCGACCTCTTGGCTGTTGGGACTGAGTTGCTTACACATGCTGTCTTCTGAAAAGTATAACGTTCTGGTCCCCTCTTCCTAAAAAAGCACTTAACAGTAGCCCTTTAACCAAGACGGCTGTGTTCTGTCTCACAGGCATGTGTCCAACCCCTTTGACTTTATTGTAAAAAAGAAAGAAAAAATGGAGGGGAGATGTGAGCCTGGTCCCACGTCCTCCAACCCAAACGCATGCCTGGCCTCGGTTTCTGTCATGGTCATGTGGCGGCGTTGCCCTCTGGGACTAGAGAGCAGAGGTGCGGGAATAACTGTGTCACATGAAGCCAGTCGACACAGCTGTGGCTGAGATAAAAGAGGCAGGGATGGGAATGAAGAGGGAAGGAATGAGACAGGAGAAGGGAGATGGATTGATAGATGGACTGCAGGAAAGACGTGTATAAAGACGGAGAAGTAGAAAGATGGTGATGACAGAGAGAAAGGAAGAGAATAGCCATGGATGGAAGGCGGAAGGGCTAAAGAGAGAGAGAGGCAGAGAGACAGAGAGAGACAGAGAGAGAGAGAGACACAGAGAGAGAGAGAGAGACAGAGAGAGAGAGAGAGACAGAGAGAGAGGGGAGGAGGCATTTGCAGAATGAGTGCGCAACAGTGACATGCAAATATGTCACTGTGGATGTGATTTTACATTGCTGCATGTTTGCTGTTAGGTGTGTGTTTGTGTGTGTGTGTGTGTGTGTGTGTGTGTGTGTGTATGGGGACATTATCATGTTTACGGAGAGTGGCAGCTAATCTGTTTATGCAGTCAGAGCTCATCTGGCTGCAAAACCCACAAATAAATATTTAAGTCGGTCTTGCTGCTGCTGCTGCTGCTGCTGCTGCTTTTCATGAGTTATATACATTTTTTTTTTTTAAAAACACGAGAAGCAGCACTTTTTAAAAAAAAATGTGTTTGTTCTCACTCTAACTTCACACAGCAGATGTGATGTGCGTCTTTTTTTTCAGTTGTGTGTCGTGTATCTCTGACTGTCTTTGGTCCTCTGTGTGTATTGTACAGTATGCAGTTGTGTGACTGGGATGCTGCAAATTATTGTGTCTTTTTCTGGTGTATTTGTGTTTGTTTGTATGTGTGTGTGTTTCCTGTATTTCTCTCTTTGTGAGGACTGAGTTTTATACCTGGAAAGTTGGAACATTTTGTGAGGACATTTTCTTTCAATCCTTAGATCCGTTGCACGTTAAGACTTTAGGCTAAAGGTGAGGTGAGGTGAGGCACGCTGTGTTATACCCTTCTGGGTAAATCTAGATCTACATCTGAGAAAAAAAGAAAAAAAAAACCCAGTTTTCATATTTCTGTCGGTGTTTCAACCCAATTTGAAGAACCAACAAGATTAGTTAAATTAGACCATTAAAGGATTAAAACGGTGCAGCTTTGTGTGCAATGAAATATTTGCTCATGACAAGAGAACAACACAGTTCTTTGTTACGTCTGATGTTTGAATAGATTTTAGAAAAGGGAGATTGAAAATATGAGGGACCAGTCTGCAGAGCGTTCACAGTAAAGTTCTGGAGTCGTTCTTCTTTAACATTCTTCGACAACAGGGCTTCTCAACGGGGGCGGTAGCGCCCCCCCAGCGTTTATGTGTTTTTGTGAGTATATTGGTAAAATGTCACATTTTAAATTAATATATTATACGTTTAAAAGAGTGTAGCATAGTTACGTAGCTGCGTGGGTTCGTTTTACAATCTTACGTCATAAATGTTCTGCCCGGTCAATTTGAACGTCAACTGACAAGATGGATCAGATGGATGAAAAATCTCAGAACCTTTGATATAAAAAGCTTGGCTGTAAAAAATAATTAATTTTCCTGAAAAAAGCATGGATGTCAAAATACTTAATTTTCATGGAAAAAATGATGTATTTAAACAATACTTAATTTTCCTGAAAAAAGTTTGGATATGAAAAAAACTTTTATTTTCATGGAAAAAAACATTATTTAAAAAAAACCTTAATTTTCCTGAAAAAAGCATGGATGTCAAAATACTTCATTTTCATGGAAACATTTTTTTATTTAAACAATACTTAATTTTCCTGAAAAAAGCATGGATTTGAAAAAAAACTACATTTCCTGAAAAAAGCTTGGATGTCAAAATATTTTCATAAATTTTTTTTTAAATACTTAATTGTCATTAAAAAAGCTTGCATATGAAAAAAAACTTTATTTTCATTGAAAAAAATGTATTTAAAAAAAATCCTTAATTTCCATGAAAAAAGCTTGAATGTAAAAAAAACCTACATTTTCTTGAAAAAAGTTTTTTTCAGGAAAAAAGCTTGGATGTGAAATTTTTTTTATTTTCTTCAAAAAAGCTTGGATGTTCACGGAAAAAGCTTTATCATGAATAAACGGCAGTCCTTGTATTAAAAAATATAACTATTAAAAATTACCTCGGCTTTTAGTCGATGTCTGTATGGTTGATTTGTTGTTCACTCGTGCTGTCTAAAAAAGGCCTGTTTAACAAGCATTTTATAATCACTCACCATAGTGAAAGAGAAAACAAAATCAGCAAAAAGTAAAGCACGTTCGGCCAACTTTTTAATAGCACAACAGTGCATAAATGCAATCAGAGTAACTCATTGCCGCAAAAGGCAGACGCCCATCAGCCAAGCTGCTTGCGGTGCGAATGTAGCCTGAGAAAAAAAAAGACAAAAAGTGTTTACTGCCAAGGGGAGAAGGAGCCATATGCATGGCAATATGTGTTTTGGCAAAGGAGTCGGATTTCAACGGGTAAAGTGGGGCTGCATTTTAATTCTGGGTTTAGCCTAAATGTAATCCAGCTCTATCAGACGAAGACACGCAAGAGGCACGGTGATGTCAGGCGGAAGGGAGACCTGCGATAAATTGTGAAAAGAGTAATCCACATCCTGATTCAGATAAATGTGTTGTTTCCTTTCTTTCTTTCGCCCGTGTTTTCAGATTCAAACACCTGCAGCGAGTCGAGGTGTTTTGGTGGCGATGCAGCACGAGCCATAAAAACAGAGTAACAAAGTCCTGTTTCTCAGATGCTGTTTAAGTACGCTTGTGTGTGTGTGCGTGCATAAATACTGCATGAGTCTTTAAACATCGTAAAGAATTCCTTTGATGTTATGGATTAGCCGGGAGTCAGGCGGTGCAAAGATGCCGCCGGCCGGAGCACAACGGCTCGACGTCACGGAGACGACGTCCATATTTTGAACATTCCACAAAACCAACACGTGCGCGAAGGTAAAAGTGTATTACACGTATAAGGCGTACTGTACGTGTAACCATGACTACACTGCACAGTCTGAGCCGTAATGTGTGTCCCGGGGTTTTTCTCTGATCCCATGGGGGTTTTCCCTGAAGGTAATTGTCCCAGTCAGAAACATCGAATTCGCCCATCCTCGCACTGATAGGTCAGTTTTTCAATTTCCATCCTAATTGGTGAGGTCAGAACAACATGATGTGGAAGTGATTCAATGTCAGCTCCCAAGGGGCTTCACAGGGATCAAAGAACCCCCTCTGGGTGTGTGTGTGTGTGTGTGTGTGTGTGTGATGAGCAAGTGAAGATGATAAAACAACACCACTGGGGGGAAACAATCAAAAATAACATTTAAGCTTTAATGTGTGTAGTATATACACACAGCACAGGATTCGCTAAATGCAGTATAGGGAAATAATATTAATTACGACATTAATGTGGGACTTACAGTATAAAAAGAATTATAGGATACAAAAATATGGTTGATATGTTAAATAAATATGTTAAAAATACCATTTCCAACTCAAGTCCTTGTATGTAGTTCAATTATTTGTTTAAAATCTTAAAAACCATAACCCTGCTTTTGTTTATGACGAGCTGCTTTGATTGTGTGGTGGCATGAAACTATTAATAATATTCTTGTTTGGAAAAATCAGGTAATTTCTTAGTGGGGATCTGTAGGTGAACAAAGAGCAGGATGTGGACAAACAGTCAGTGGAGAGAAATGTGCACAACAACAAACAAACTTAATGAACGATAATATATTGTAATGTTCAGGGAAATTGCAAGAATATCCACTTCATCAAATACGCTGAACTGCTTCAAATGCTACATCTAGAGGATAATAATATCTTTAATATCTAATAATGTCGTGTTGCTGGTGCAGAGAGAAGAGAACATCAATGGGTACTGACAAAATAAGAACAACTTGAGGACACAAACAAGAATAAGAGCACTTTTGTCTGTATGTCTCTTCCCGCAGGAGGCCCATTGTTGCTATTGAGCAGTGTGAGGATGTCCAGGTCATCTGCATATTTGAAGTGGAGGGTGGGTGAACTTTTACACTTGTTTGTACTGAAGGTGCAGAGTGGGGCAGGCTCCCTGTGGACCCTGCGATCTATAAGTGGATGGAGCTTGATGCCACCCAGTGATACATCTTTTGTGAAGCTATATGCCACTCCAGGCTACGATCATAGCCATCAAATGATCGGAATTTGCACTTGAGTTGATGACGGCGTCCCTCAAATGGAGACAGAAAGTGGCGCCAGAATGCATCTGGGCAGTTTTTTTGACGCCGGCAGTGAGTTATAAACTGTCTGTTCCAAAAATTGAAAAGACCCTCAGCTGCTCACTGGATCCCATTTAGTTTGAAATGCCTCTAAATACCCTTCAGACAGCCATCCTCATCAATCTGATGCCATAATCCATCATTATGAATGCAGAGTGGGAGGCTTTGGTTCAAGGAAAAAGCGCCTTTTGTTTCCTGATGAAAAATAACTCGATGGCTGTGACTTTCCCACAGCACATGAGCGATGGCTGCGCGCTGAGAACAAAGCAGCAGCGACGGTGTTACTCACATTTCAACCGGTCGGCTCCAGACTTTCACAAACGCTGTGGAGCCTGATGGGAACGCGGTCTCTTCTCTTCTTCACGGGTTCACGTCGCACCGACTGTAGATGGTGTGTGTGCAGGATACATCTCTCGCGAACACTTTTTTACTCTTTAATGCAACAGACCGTCTACTCCCAGCTGAGCTCTGTGCTTTTTTAGCGCTGAGGATTTAAAAATTAAAATTTGAAGTATTTATATATATTTTAAGAGTACTTCTCGCAGCTACGGAGAAAGATAAGGGTAGTTTTACTGTGTAATACACAAGGTTGGAAATTAAATACACATTGTGTAAAACACACTTCCTCAGGGTGCAACCTTTTAAATTGGGTCTAAAAGCTTCCGCGTACTGAGAAGCTTTTGCTGGTTGTCTGAGTGTTACTATAATATGGTTTTACTCATTATTAATTACTGAATCCTTGATAACACTTAAGGCATTGAGCATATTCCCTGTAACAGCTGAATAAAATACACACACAAACCGGATCAGTTTACTTACAGTATATCTGAAAACCTTTTTTACCAGTTTACAAATCAGAAGAAATAAGATGAAAATTGTTCAGCGTGTGAGAGAACATTCTTTTCCCCACCTCTGCATATGTAAATGTGTTAAGGGGTAATATTTGGTAAAGATGATGTAATTCAGTGGGAGGAATTCAGATAATTCTTCAAGTGGTTCTAAAGTAAATTAGAGACAATTACAGACAGCTGCAGAAAGTGTCTCTACTCGAGGAGAGTCGCGCCTCGTTTCCACACTGATTTTGTTTTAGTGTTGCGAAACGTACGTGTAGTTGACGGAGTACGTTCCCCGAGTGTTCGACGCACGGACACGCCTCCCTTTACGGAGAGAAACGCCACCGCAGAGATGGGAGAGGAGTTCATTTTGTGTGTTTTTCGCATGGAATATGTGCAGGTAGCATGCACCGAGATGAATGCAGATAAACTCTCGATTCAGGTGGTGCAGCCTATGCTAACCATATATATATATTTAGCAAAATAACATCGCTCGAATGTACAGTGCGTTGAGTTTAATTATACAATTACTCAACTCAAATATCAACATTGTCAAGCAAATCAATTTAATGAAATTACCTGGGGGCTAATTTGCCAAAATGCTAAATTCGCAAAATGCTAAAATCGAAAGTAGGAGTTATGATCGCAGATCAATGAGGTTCCCAGAGGAAATTCCTAAAGTTATTTCAAGACACAGTATACTTCCTTGTATTGTTATAGCTTCATCAGCATCTCCTTTTATGTTTATTAAACCCCCCCCCCCCACTACTTCAGTGGCGTGTCTCACACTATTCGGTTGTTTCCCCGGTTGTTATTCTTATTGGTGCAAAGAGTTTGGTGCCATCATGTCATTCTAAGCTGCACACAACACAACTTGCACCTGAACAGAAGTCTAATCAGGCAACGAGCATTTTGTGTGTCCGAAAGTAAATGGACAAGCATTTATCCAATCTGTGCAATCACTCAAAGCGCTTTACGACACATCAGCATTCACCCACTTACACACACACATACAGAGTCAGAGGGTGCAGTACAATCAGTGATAACCACACACACTCACACACTCACTGTTGGCCATCGGGAACAATGTGAGGTTTGGTATCTTGCCCAAGGAGAGGCCGGGGATCGAACCCCCGACCCTCCGCCTGGTGGACGACCTCCACCTCCTGAGCCACAGCCGCCACGATAAATAAAATAAGATAAAGAAAGTCCTTTAAATTGAAATAGGAAATCATTTTGCGAATATGTATTCCTTTTGGAGGCACCCCCGCATTCTTTAGCAAAAGAAAAGGTAAATAGTTCTGTCATACATCACAGCTGCTGGGATGGGAGTAAGACAACATAAGAAAAAAAGAGATTAAACCTAACAGGAAAAGTCAAGAGCAGAAAGCATCAAAACTCTAAATTCCTTCTTATTTCATTTCCTTTCATCGACCTTGGATGACGTCAATGCCAACACTTTTAAACGACCCAAACACAATTAAAAGTGTCATTTTAGTAAGTATATATGCAGTATATACTGTATGCAGAAGTAAATATATATATCCAGCATATATGCAGAAGGATCATCATATTACATATATTATATTATATAATATTTAGTTTGAAGCTAATGTACCTGCAAGATTCTCGCTGTACGGAGTCGTATCCTCACGATTGTTTGGTAAATGAACTGTAATGTAAACATCTTGTAATTCTAAACCAGTTTCACAAAAAGGATTACGAACATATCTTTACAATAGCATTCATAAGCCCTGAGGGAATATCAGTGACTGGCTGGCAGGTTCAGGTTGTGTTGCTGCAGTAAATCTGGATACGTTTCTGCTGGGACATCACACAGGAACAAGAGCTCGGAGCAGTATTGCAGAAAGTTAACTTTTCAGCAGTAAATGCATCCTTATGTTCTCTGCAGATCTAGGCCACTGAAGTGACGTGTTGGGATGGATATGTTCTAGGAATTAAGTTTCGTTTTCCTGTGCAAACAAGTGATAAACTGAAAACGAGACAAAGGAAACCAAAGGAACTTGTGTGGGTGAGAGAATAGAAACCCGACGGGCTTGGAAAACATTTTTTACACAGAAAATATAAAAAGGGGAAACAAAAAAAGTGGACAAATATAATGAACAAGTAAACTAGGAGCAGAAAATAGAGGATTTAAAAAGTAAAAGATATAAAATGGCTTTTGCAAAAGCTAAATCCGGCATTGCAGCAATTTTCAGGCCTACACACACACACACACACACACACACA
>CALSCE010004105.1:434127-445814 GCA_943593645.1 Bovichtus variegatus
CACACACACACACACACACACACACACACACACACACACACACACATGCACATATACGCACACAGAGGCTACTCGGCAGGACATGCTGACACTTTTCTCTGGGGCCTGGTAATACACACTGCACCTATGAATATAGACACAAATGCGTATATATGATTTGCATTTAGCTGACGCTTTCATTTAAAATAACTTAACAATGAGCACAAGTACACACACACATAAAAAGAAGCGGCCCCAGGGCGGGCCTGCTGCTTCGCTCTCGACGCTCTCCTCTACCTCCGCGTAGGTGGCACACCCGAGCTCTCATGTCGCACAAAATGAGGATTGTGTGTCTGTGAACAGGACGAGGGTTTGCAGGAACACAACACTGGGCTCACTGATACTTTTGGTTATTTTGGGTGTTTTCATGGTACAATTTATGTGAAGATCTCTCACCTTCTTCGCACTATCTACCTCCAGTGTCCTGAAGTGTGATGCAGTGCAGCAGGAAAGTCTCAAACCCAGAAGAGACATGCCCATTGTCTCTGTCTTGGATTAACTTCCGTTTGCTCCGGTGAGAAAACAGAGTCCACACTCGGTGAGTGACAGCGGTGTTTACCCAGCATGCCATCAAGGGCTCTGCAGAGCGAGCGGGCAGCAGTGTGATGCAATGTAATGCAATGCATTGTCACACTGCACAGGGGCGACCATGCTCTGCAGTGACACATCAGTACTAATGGATGCATCATATTAGGAGGAGGTGTAGTCAAACTACAGTGGAAAACAACAGTTAGGTGAAATAGTTCAACTGTAGCCTACTAAATTAGTTATTACATTACGTTAGTGTTAGTCTAGTTTGAGGAGTATTGAGTAAATAAAAACTGTCTTAGTCAATACAAAGAAATCCTTTTCTATAATAACTAATCATCATAACTGTGTAAATATTATAACAGAAGGATATGAAAGCAGTTGTCTAACGTCTTCAGCAGCTCTACGGGGAGCTTTGTCAAGTCTGAAAAAATAACACAGCTGACGTCATAGTGATGTCATCAAGGTTACCTCGGCTACAGACTTAAAGTCGGAGCATCTTTAGCTTCTGTGCCGGGACAGATCTCCCAGAGAACTGGAACGTTTCAGTGGTGTGCAGTTACAAGATGGATTTAAGGGAAATCCTTCGCATTTGATTGGACCCATAAAAAGCCGGCGAGCTTAGTAGGATACGAAGCTACATAGGACTGTTGGCTCCGCACACATCTCCCTCACCTGTTGATGGATCAGCAGGAGGACCAGGGGGAGATAAAAGGGAAACTTTGCCAGTTTCCAACCTGCTCTGTGACGCTCCAGAGTACGTGCAGATGAGCGGCGCCCTGTAAAAGAATTAGATCTTACACACTTGGAAATTAAAGCAACGTTTTTGCCTGCTGATATCCAAACACACACTCTTCTTATCTCTCTCCACATCGCTATGTTACCCACAAACAGTGTGGTTTTATCTGACCCGTGTTGCCAGCGAGCCGCTCAAAGTCTCAGTCACACGTGTAGGACGAGTCATCAAACATTTAAAACCGTCTTAAAGGAAGAAACAAGATGGAAGATTTTTGTTATTTTTACATATATTTGGCCTATAACAAGAGAAAAATGAACAATTAACACAGAGGCCAGATTAAAACTGGGAAAATGCATTTTTATTTTTACAAGTGGGCATTCAGAAGGCAAAGTTGGGGTCTAATTAAAGACACAGCATTGCACTATGGGAAATGTAATTCCCATGTTTTTGCAGCTTAGTTAGGATAACTCTGCTGCTTTAAGTACCCCTTTAAACAATGCATCATGTTAATTCCTGCTGTCACACTTGCACCAATGTATCAGCTATAAGCTGTTTCTGCTTCATCATTAGTGGCTCATACATCATCTGATTGGCTGAGCATCAAATCATATTCAAACAGAAATAAAGGCTGACAGCTCTGCAGCTCCTCGTGCCAGTGCATTGAATGTTTTTGACATTGTTGACTTAACGAACAACTAATGTTCATGTATGTGTTTGTTAAGGGGGAATTACTGTAAAAATTTAAGCTCTAAATGGTCATTTGCTGGACAAAAAAGTAAAGTAAATGAGTTTTTCTTATGTTTAAAATGCAGCGCTCAGCAAGCATTACTCGTTACAGATAAACAACAAAATTATTGTTGCTATTAACATCAACTCAGCAGGTGTGTGACTTTTTTACTGCACTGCAAACAAATCACCGCCCCCCCCAAAAAAAAAACTATTAACAGATAAACCACAAATAACACAGCTCACGACAACATAAAGTGAAACAACGGCAGATGGAAAACAGCACAATAACGCAACATTAGAATATAATAAATAAAATGCAGTTGCATGGCTCTAAAGTCATGAAAGTAAAAGATTAAGCAGGAACATGTTAAAACAGCAAGCAGTTCATTTACTCCTGCACGGCCAAGACAAGGCCAATTAATCCAGGAACTAAGTATAATTAACTTCAAGATGAATGAAATCACAGGATTAATGCAACAACTGCACTGCAGTCCAGCGACGTGGTGGTAAATCCTGTGTGAATCAATTAACTTGTGAAGAAGGAAACAGGAAACTGGGCACGAGAGTGTAGAAAGCAGCTCTTTTCTCAGGTACAGAGCTGGATATCTGTTTCATGAGATACCTGGAGGTTGTTCTCCCTGTTCCAAACACACGTCAGTGAATCCACCATGAACTACTCTCGGTGCGTTCTGTGGCTGTCCTAGGAGGACTAGTGGATTAAAGACATTTATGATAGCACAGCTCCAATTTCACCCCCCAACAAAACTTTTCTCTCAATCCCCCGAGCCCATCCAAATCCAGTGTACTTACTCTCGTATAAAATTGGAGAAGGTGTCCAGGGCGATATAATGTATCTATATATATTTATTAAAAAAAGCTTGAGGGTAAAATGTAATCTTTCCGGTTTTGTGTGCCAAGAGAGGTTAAATTAAACTTCTCTCCATCGACAAATAGTGTTGTATGAAATGGTACAGCTGCAGAGGGAGTCGACATTACAAGGCATTAAACTGGGCTTTTCTTTTTATAACATATAAGATAGAAGTGTGAGTCTTGGCTGTGCTTCTCCACGGCAGAGCATCTACTGGGACTCATTTAATATGTGATATTACCTTGCGGCAACCTCCGGGTCTGAAAAGTGAAGCCTATGCCAGACTAAACCTGCATTCTCTCTGCTATCCACCAGGGTCGACCTCTATTTGCAAAAAGAAATCAGATTGTATAGAAGTCTAGGATAAAATTAGCCTTCTTCTCGCTTGATTTATTGCCTCAGTAAACATTTTCCTGATGAGTTCATGTTCCCAATCTGTAGTTTCAAGTCTCCTTCAATACAGCATGATGTTCATTTAGTAAATTATTGTCCCATTTAGAGTAAAATAGACGATAACGCAGGGTATGCTTCAGGGCGGGGCTATCTTGTGATTGACAGGTCGCTATTTAAAGCCTTATCCTATCCTGTCTGTGAGCTTTAACCCTTTCACAGTTTGTTTCCACTTCATGGACGTTAATTGTAACATTTCGTTTGTATAAAAATGTCTTGGTTCTTGGCTCCACCCTCTTGTGTTACTTCTGGTTGCAAAAAAAACACAAAACAAAATGTCAAACTCAAAGCTGCAAAACTACCGTCGGTCAAAATATCTCATTTGATTTGAGATGGAGGGATTCATATTCGGACTGGATACCACGGGGCTGAATATTCAGTTAACAATAAACGCCAACGAGACATCATTCGCTGTGATTATGGGTGAAAATGGTGCGGCAAATAACAACTGTCGGCAGCAATCAAGCTCCCCATAATCACAGCAAACGGCTCCCTCGGGGGTGTAATGGCTTTGACGCAACTGCACTAACTGAAACATTTTCTTAAAGTAGACTAAAAAGTAAGAAAATAAATAAACAAATGCAAACAGGATTATGTCTTATTAGCTGCCTGGTTACCACATGGGTTGCCACAGCAACCGGTGTCACACTCATAACATGTATTTAATGGGAATTTATGGCAAGGCTGGAATGAATCTTCAGACAGTGAAATTGCTAAGCTGAAATAAATGGCAAAGTGTATTCATTTCAAGATATTACCGGCGGTAAACAACTAAAGGGAAACTAAGCTGTTTTAAATCATATAACATCTGTGTGTGAGAGAAAGAAAGCGGGTATCTCTCGGTGAATTCAGGAAGCAATAAAGACGTAAAAAGAACAACAACCCTGCAGCTGCCGGCTGAACACACACACCGGTGCTGTTAGAGACGCCTCGTGTTGAGTGATGGCGGCTCAAATGATTGGAACACATCTTCCATATGTCACCAGTTGGCGAAACCGACTCACGACCAGTTCACTGATTGGATGACGGGCGCGGGACGCCGTTACGAGAAGTGAAGCATATCATTGGGTGGGCCAACTTCATTAAGTGCAGGTCATCCAGATGACTGATTAAACAGGCGGAAGCTTGCTCAGGCCAATCAGCCTTTTAAATGAGTATTATGCAAATGAGGCATCATGAATTCATGTAAACAACCGTATGAAAGCGGCGCCAGGGGTGATAGGTGGCACAACTGAGTGTGCCGCCGGTGTGCGTTTATGGTCCATGTAGGCGTGACTGTACTCATAACGGTAGAAAGACACTGTAGATAATTGTTATTGTATTTAAAAGTGAGTGTGAGTGACATCTCACTGAAAAAAAAACTAAATGAGGAAGCATTAAAAGTGACATTGCAGTGTGCGTCTTCTAAATTTTTGCACAGAAAAATGGCACGGACATAAACCGAATCCTGATTTGTGAGAATTAGCCTTCTCTTCTCGCCGTGCCACCCCTTTTATAACTCCCCCCACTTAGGGAACCACCGGCTTAGCTTATTATAAAGACTGGAAATGGGGTTAATGTAGCTGTAACAAAATCATCTGCTTACAAAGGAATCTGCGTGAGCGGTGGAAGTCCGGATTTACCTTTTTTCTTCCTCCTCCCTTCATGGACTTTGTCACTCTTTACACTTTCTGCTTCACATTTACGTGGACTACATACACTTTTATTTTGTGGGATGTATGATGCATTACTTTTGTATAGGTGTGAATATGAACAGCGTATGAGAACGGCCTGAAATGTTACAGATAAATAATCAGTTTTCATTTGCTTTATTTAAATCAATTTGTAAAACAACCCTTTGCAGCGAAACAAGGTTTTCTCAGGTGAGTGTTTCACCCGTGTTCATGGGTCGAGTCCTTCTGGACTACAGCACGAGCTACGAACCTTAGAATAAAATAAGAAACTGGAAGAAAACAAAAGGCCTTCCTTTGGGCGCGGTACGTCTCCTGCTGCCCCACAGAGATGGCGCTGTGCTCTTGGCTGTTGCCCACGTTTGGTTAACTGATGAATGTTCCTACATCGTTGCCACAACATTAAAACTTCCGCTCTGGGCATGTAGAGCCGAAGCACTAAAGGTATACAACAGTGCATAAAAGTACACATCCAACACACCCTGGGCCAGATGGAAAATGCGTATAAAACTTAAAGTTTTCGTCTTTATCTCTTGTTGTCGTCTCTTTGGGTAATTTTTTTCTGCAGCACCGACAACAACAAACTTCTTTATTAAAACTGCCTCAGTAAAGAAAACAGATTTGATGTGGGCTGCATATTAAATTGAAATCACTAAGCATTCAATATAGATTAAGAGGAGAGTGCTTTGTCTGAGGACCAAGAATTAAGAATGAATATTTCTGAATTTATTCGCACAAACTGTGTCTCTTGACAAAAGTCACTTCGATCAATCAATCAATCAAAACATTTTCTATTCTTAATTCTACAAGATCTATTCAAATCTATCAAGACCTAAACGTTTCCCTGCATCTTCACCAGCATCACTGTGAATGTGCCAGTGTTCGCCAAGAGGTTCAACTGTTGTCCCTCGGACTAGAACAACGAATAAAACACGCAACATATACAAATAGAACCAGAAAAAAATGTGAAACATGAAGAGCTGAACAAATAAAAAGCTTAGAGGAGGATAAGGAATAAATGCCAAGTATCTCTTTAATTGAGCAGTGGCTTTTTAATAGATGATATTTGTTTAAATACATACGTGAAGGTACCGCATGTGTTCTATCAAAGCTGCTTCACATGTACGTACACTGTGAGCTGTATGTACAGTATGTAGAGCTGTAGCTGTAGTGACGCCTTGTTTCCTACTGGGAGCTCTGGATCTTAAACTCCTCATCTCGAAGTGACAACCAGTAGTTATGACTTTTATTGACCTCGATCGGCAGCGTAAGACTCGTAACATTGGAAGGTCGCTGGCTGAGGTCGCAGAAGTCTTTAATTGAAACAAATAACCTTTTAAAAAGATGAGACCCGAGCGGGTCGGTGACCTACCATCGCTAATTCTAGACACAGCTGAAATACCTCATAAGAAGCTAATACGTGATGTTTCCACACTAATATCAACACAGTCTCTTTCATCCCTTTTGACTGCGTTTGGTTGAGACAGCGAGTATGTTGTTAAAGGGCGTGTGGGGGGGGTATTTAAATACCTCCACGTCTGTGAGAGGCTTCCTGCACGTGTCCCACCTGCTCCGCACTGCACGGGCTGCCATATGCTGCGAGACTCTGCTTAGGTTCCTGTTGATCTTGTGCGCTGCAGCGTTGGTATTCTGATCGCCCACCATATCCTGCCCCCTACCGACACCTTGGCCTGTCGTGTGGGGTTTCCATGCCAACTCCCACCCCAAGGCAGCAGCTCTAATTGGCTAGTAACCATGAGATAGAGGTTTATGAGAAAAAAGAAAGCAACCACACAAGACTAGTTATTATTATTATTTTATCCACGTATTGAAGTTTTTTTTTTTTTTTTTGGTGAAGACACAAAACCAAATCCCGTGTACAGAAATAAAATGGTCATTTGCAAGAATCCATTTTATTGTATCTTTCCCTGCTCGTGTTATTGTTCCCCATTTGGTTCATTCTTTATTAATCTGTGTTATGTGGCTTTAGTCTTATTAGGTTTTGAATGCAAGCAGCTTGCCCGGCTCTGTGCAAGATGAATAAATGAACTTAGCTACCAAGAACCCTCAATAACTTTATTCACACAATGCATGTTTACCCTGCACATAGACAGCAATGTAAAAATGACAGTCTGAGCTTTTAGGGAGAGTTGCATATTGAAGCTATGAAGCTTATTTCTCAAAATGTTAAACTGTTCCTTCAACGTGTCGACTGGGAGCCTGACCTCTGATTGGCTTAGAGCGGCTGCAGCTGCAGCTAATTAAACCAAATGAAGAAATGAACGCTGGCCTGAACATGTTTCGCATTTATACTAACCAATTATAGTCTGAAGTCCATAAAGTGAGGACCATGAAACAGTAGTTAGACATTTGCTACTTTTAGGTTAGCGTGGTATTGCTAAGTCGCTTTTCCTGTGAGAGACGACGCAGTGATGCACAGATTCTGTCAGTTTACTGTTTAACAATACGTGTCCAGTTTACTTGTTGACTGCAGTGTAATCCGTTGTTAATGTACCAAACATGAGTCTGTGACCGGAGCTGCACTGCTGTGTTTTAATGTTTTACCATATTTATATTTATTTATTTATTTCATATCACAAACCTCTGTTTTCTGTTCTTATTCTATTTCAACTTGCTGCTGATATAAACTCAAATATTCCTTCTTGATACATTTTACACAGAATATATTTCACAGCAATATTTCACTAAGTCAATTCGCTCTTATTTTAGCGATGCCATTATTTGAACAAGCGCTTTTATTTGAAAATATACTGTTTCACTATGCAATTACTAGTAGCTTGGTAACACTGAGCTATTACACAACCTCTGACCGCCGACATACATTACCCTCATTATCAAAGTGCCCCACTGGAATGCTGTATGTGCACTTGCCATAACTATGTTGGATAAAAAAAAGACAATGGTAAGACACATGCACACACTCCTGTTTGTCACTGTCAGATGGATCCAAGCCATAGATTAGCCATAGTGCATCGTCAGGACCAATTAAGGAAGGGTCATAGGATGGTCAGTTGGGATCAATGGGAGCAAACACACTAAGAAACTCACGTAAACACCACGTAGCCAGAAATATAAAATTAGCCACATAGACTGATCTTAACTTGGACATATTTGTAATGAGTTTGCTTCCCCGATTGTAAACATGCAGTGAAATATTACAAAGGAGAATAAGGTTTCTGGTGGTTTTAGCCCACACACATAGTAAAACCATGCATCTTACACGTGGCTCTGCTGCGAAAAGCACAATATAAATAAAGCTAATCATTTCATTTGTTAGTTTATAGCCCATAAACGTCTGTGTGGCGTGTATAGAAAGTTGAGGATGTCCCCAATCAATGCAATTCTTAAGGTCAATTATTTTGCCAGTATCACGTCCGTCACTGAAGACACGTCTCCGCTGCGTGCGCTCACACATTCCCACATGTCGCTCGCTTCACTATCCTCATGCTTGCATTGTTTTGTTGCAGTCGGGTGCTCGTGGTCGTGAAATGCACGTGCGCAGAGAATCCCCAACTTGTGAATCGAAACTATTTTATTACAGTAAAAAGAATTTATGTAATAAATTACAGTTGTCTGCTTGTGTCGGTCGCCAGGCAGAGCTTATGGAAAGCTCTGCTACTCATACATTTTTCATCATTATGCTGGGCGCGCCTGCCTCAGATTTAGATGACATATGCAGCTGTGTTGTCGATCCAGCTTTTGATGCAGATTCAGTAGAGTTCAGTTGAAATTCATGTTCCGACATTTGTCTGATTTCCAATCAGGTGAAAACGTGTCCTTGATGCTCGAGGCTGAGGCTGCGTCATGTGTGTGCAGTAACATATGTTAACACGTGCTTTATTGAGTTAGAATGTACAGTATGAAGGAAACGCCAGAGCAAAAAGAGGAACAAAAGTGGAGAGAAGACTTTCACAGTATGTTGATAATCTGAGAACTGAGACTTTGACTCGTCACTAATGGAGCAAAAAGAGAGAAAAGTATAAAGCTACAGACAGAATGGAGTGAACAGTGGTGGTGAATTCACAGCGAGCATGCTGCTAATCTCCTTTGTTTTTTATGTTGGGATCTTCTTTCTTTAAAAAACAGAGAAAGTGAAGAACAGGAAGAGGGAAGAGGAGAGGGAAGAACATGACAGGGAGGGAGAAAGATGACTCAGGTTCTGAAGTGAAACAGATGTGCAGAGATGTGACGATCTGTCCTGTCTTTGTACTGTATTCGTAATATTCTGGCTCATCAGCCGCGTCTCCTTTCTCTTCCTCTTGTTCTGTCTTAAATGCTTCTACATTACCAGACGCTCTCAGAATAAAATCCCACTTCACATCTTTCTCAACATTAGGGCTGAATCCTTCTTTTTTTATCCTGTTGAGCCATCTGTTTTGACAATGCTCCGAGTTCGCCAAAATGGCTGTGCGTGTGCCTTCCCCTCGCCGCCGCCGCCGCCCTCCTCAGCCCTGCTCTGTCCTCCCTCCTCTCCCTCCGTCTTCTCCAGTGTTTCCCTTTTTGTCCCTCCATCACGTCAAGCCCGGCTGTCGCTGGGCTGATCCTGTGACAGGGCTTAGCTCAGGCAGAGCTAAATAGGCAGCGAGGGTGTGCTGGTTATTGGCGTTTTTTTCATGGAGGGGGTGGAGCAGAGGACAAAGGGAAGCCTCGGGGCTGGTGCGAGGCGATCTGGCTTAGTCAGACGAGTTCTCTAATGGGGATATACGATGAGCCTGTGCAGTAGATAAATGAATGTACGTTGGTGTACTCGGGATCTTCTAATGGCAACAGGGGAGTAGTTATATCAAGATGGTGCAGTAGCCATTGCCGTGTCGGTGTTTAATCCACATGCACTGCGTATGATAATTATTCCCACTTTTCCAAACGCAATCAAAAGTGGCTTCATAATCCACAGATACGCTCCAGAGGCAGAACCCAGGGGCTGTTAAGATGATACACGGCTCATAATGCGCTATTAAAGCATAATGCTTCCATTTGCAACGTCTAAGCAACTCACATAAAGGGCGGTTATCACACGCCGTTGTTTTCAGTGCTCATTTAATGACTTGAAGAAAATTGATCCTCTGGAATAATTGTTCAGTGCTCGAGATAACGGCAAGCACGTATATTTTTATTCCACTCGTAGAAAAAAAAGTATTACATTTCACAAGTGAAGACTATTTGACTGCCTCCTCGCACCTCTATTGAAAAATAATGCTTTTCAGAAATAACTGAATAAAGGTAATAGACCAGTTCACATAACATCACATTTTATTTGATGTTGTGTGAATTAGTCTTTTTCTTCCTTTTCCAATTGCAGCAGGCTATATATTGACTCTGCAGTGGTACGTGCAGCTTTCAGGAAATAGCCACAGCCTTGCACTCTGAGTCAGACACTGACACAAGTTCTGCCTACTCAGCTTTTTATAATACAAAACTGCCAGTGATAAAAACGCAGTGCATTACAACCTTTTTAATGACGTTACGAACTCACTGGAGTACTGAGCAGAGCTGTCACTGCTGAGGTTGTGCAGCACCACAAACCTGCACATTCAACCTCGAGCTAACTCCACTCTTGCTGTCGGTGACACGAGCACCTGCACACCTGCTGCCCTGACGCTTCCCCGTCCTACACCCAGCAATGTCCACTTTACGCTTGTTTCAGGGGCTTTTCGCCTTCAGTCTCGTCTTCAGCAAATCGGGGCGACTATGTTTTAAAAAAGGCCACACATTGTGTACTGTTCACGGATGCGACAAACTTGAAATTAAAGCTTGAAGTCAGCATTTTAACCTGGTCCGGTGCAACATCAGTGAAGAACGAGCCTCGCTCATACACCACAGAGTCTGTAAAAACAACACCTATTTGTTAACTTGCTTCTAATTTACACCTTTTATTTGCCCGTCCAACAGACTGATTGTTTTTCGGACACACACCGCTGTTCTTTCCGTCAACGTCGGCCATTATGACACTTGAATGGTTAATGTCGATTGCATGAATGGACGCTGCTTTAGCACTAAAGCTGATGCGTTGCCTCTAGTGCAGATTCAGGGTCGGTCTTCCATGGTATATGCGTTTCAGCTTCTCTTTATTCAGACAGGGCTGACTAAGCATGCTTCCTCATTTGCAGGTGGCAAGTGAACGTTTCCACTGCAGCCATTGACGAGATTAAGTGTCTTTCTTGGAGGAGAACATTTTTAATTGACTTTTCCTGAGCCGATCTTTTTTTCCACATGATGTTTGCTTAAGCGAGTGTGTTTGCGTGTTTGTTTGCGTGCGAGGCCGAGCTTCCTGGGTGTTAGAAAAAGATGCGTCTGCGTGTTCATTTGTGCGTGCTCTTGTAAATCAGCATGCGGGTGTGACTTTGTCCCAATTGACAAACCAGTCAGCCAGCGTGGGGTTTGTCCGCGCTGGAGAAATTCCAACAGGCGGGTTAGAGCGGTGCACTGTGGGTAGTGGCGGTAACAGAGGGTTCTGGCTGTGTGGCGGTCATCCGAATGTCATCCGCACACCCACTCAGACAAAGACGGCAGGAGATTGGATGGTACAAGCAGGGGAAGAGAAGGGAGTGAGGATTTCTTTTTAAGTCATTAAGAACGGGAAAGGCAGGATGGGGAGGAGAAGAAGAAGAAGAAGAAGAAGAAGAAGAAGAAGAAGAAGAAGAAG
>CALSCE010004105.1:445824-475432 GCA_943593645.1 Bovichtus variegatus
AAGAAGAAGAAGAAGAAGAAGAAGAAGAAGAAGAAGAAGAAGAAGAAATGGTCATTAGGAGGAACAAAAATGGTGAGAGCACGACTCTTAGATGAAAGAGAGGGAGAGATATTTGGAGGCAGAGGGGAGGAGGATGAAAGCAGTTAGGATGTGCATTAAAGACATTAATTTGGCTTGCAGTGAGCAAAAGAGAAAAATGTAAAAAACGTAGAGAAAGAGACTATGGTTGCCAAGGACAACAGTCTAATAGGAAGCGCGCAGTCACCCGCTCCACCCTCCCCACCGCCCTCCTCTCCGTGTGACTGCGTTTGATCCTCCTTCACCTTTTAAAGTCTCCCTCTGCTCCTCCTCAAAGCATCGCTTGTTATCTGTTAATGCTGTTCTCCTTCCCCACCTGCATCTATGTGTGAGCTCATACTGTGGGTGTGTTCCCAAAAGTGTGTGTTTATCCTCTTCCTCTGCCTCACGTCCCACAGTCCTGCCAAATCTCCACCCGACCTGCTGCTTCGACTCTCTCGGCCCTCGTCTCCTCCTCCTTCAGCTCATTACCACTGGAGGTTTCATTTTATTCTTTTTTAAAAAAAAATGTAACTCAAGGGAGTGGGGATTAATTCTGGTTTACTACCTGGGTCTTGTATTGTAGTTAATATTCTTATTGGTAATATTAACGTACACTGAGGTAACGTGTCAGAAACATCATCATCACTCGCACTAGTTAAACTTTTTTTTTCCAAAAGTAGAGCAATGTTTGGATAATTACCCACAGAGTCCATAATTAACATCAATCATCTGCGGATGGGTGGTTAAACGCTGACCCACCGTACTCACCGTGGTTGTGCACACACACACACACACACACACACACAGTTCCACGGTGCATTGCAGAGCACAACCCTTCTCCAAACCCCAACAGTATGCACCGCAGAAGATGAAGCTGGAACAAGGTCTCCCATTAGTCTGTTTGTGAGTTCATGAATCACAAAAGTATGATCACTCTCTATTTATCCTCCCAACACATGGCACAGCCTTGATACTGAGTGAGGGGTTGAGAGAGAGAAAGAAAGTAATTATCAACAGAAATGTTATTTGGCCTATTGTGGGTACTTAACAGATGTTTTGTGTTTTAGTCCCTGAGCTGCTGAATGTTGAACGTTGGTTATGTTGCAGCTCATATACTGTTGCAGAATTAAACTCGTAGGTCGCGGGAATGTACTGCTGAACAACAACAAATCAATCCATCGTCAGAAAGTAAATTATGACATTTAAAATCAGACCTATTAAGAATGTTAAAACTCATCATTTTGTATTTTATATTCAAATCTCAGTTGCCATTATCATAATGAGCACATACTGTCCGTGGGTCCCCAAGGTAACCACGTTTCACGGATTAATGCACACAGCAAAAAATATTTCCACGCTTCAACTAAAATAATGTCAAATGTGAGTATTTGGCGCAAAGGGCTCTGTGTCACCGAGTCCACGAGGGTGCAACTCACTTCCTGCTGCTTCAGCTTTCAGAAAGTTTGGATGACGCCAACAGCCAATTAGGAGCACGCCTAAACAGAGAGCCACCGGTCTGCGGCGAGTAATAAACTCAAAAACAGTCTCCTCCTCTCATTAAAGAGACAACTTCACTTCCTCTTTTCTGTCTCTTTGGACTGTCCTTATTTTGCACACATGGACTCAGTGCCTCATGTCTTGATAAATTATTTAAACGTCCTCTGTATGGATCCATCTTCATTTCAGTCCTACAGGCTTCTAAATTCTCTTTTTAGAGTTTCCCTCTTGTCCGTCCTCCCATTCGTCCCCCTGTACCTCACCCTTTCTATCCTAAACTCTCTGTCCCGTCCCCCCCCCACCATATACCTTCTGTCTGTCTCTCTTCTCTCACCTTTTACCGCCTTCTTTTGATTCGCCCTCTGTTTGTTTCACTTCCTCTGGAGCCTCGCTGAAGCTCTGTTTGTCCTCCAGTTCGTTTTTAAAAAGCACTTTGAGTCCGTGTTTTCAGTTAAAACAAGAACATGTAGTCCTTTTCTCGCCCATAATACTCAATCCTTTCCCATTTTCTGCCCTGTGCTTTGATATTCTCGTTAACGCCACCTCCACACATGCTCGAGACCACCACTTTTGTGTCAGTAACCTCCTGTTTATCTGCGTCTGCCAAAGCTGATCCTCCCTCTTATCACTTCCTTTCTTCTTTCTCCTTTCTCTCCCCTGACACGTGCTCACGCCGACCCCCTCTCTTCTAACCTTTACTTAAAGCCAGAAGATTTACACAAAGATGGAGGAGAAGAAAAAGGATATTCTGCTCTGTTCTCTCTTGATACCACTTATTATCTCTCAAACGCTACAGCGGCCCTGCCCCTTTTATACCAGGCGAGTTGGCGCTGACCCGTGTCAATGTGCTCTGACATTTCAGTGGGCCCAGCGCATTTTTTATTTTTTAGACTGGTCTATGTATGTTTGTGTGTTTGTGTAAGATATTATCTCATTCCTTTTGTTGCTCCCTTACAACTACGTCCTTATATGCAGGTTTTTTTAACACAGGAGAACACACTAGAAGAGTAGTATGTCTTTGAGGCCGGCACTGGAAGCAGCGTTATGAATGTTGGTGGAAATAATCAACATAATGTGGGGAGTCTCGTCTTTGTCGGACAATCTTAGAGTCTGTTTCTGTTTAACACAGAGCCGCTGTGAACTAACTCAACGGGGAAGCTGTGTTATCTGCCTGTGTGTTGGTCAGATAAGGTACTTACATACATAATCAGAATCAATCTGGTTATAATCTGGTGTGGAATATAAGAAAAAATATTTGAAGTATTTGACCGAACACCATTTTTCAATCAGGAAAAGGGTAAAAGGGTGAAGGTAAATTCAGACCTAAGCAAGGCTGTCAGGGTCGTTTACTGTCTCTCTCCCTGCATGTGTATCTAACTCAAGTGTAATTTAAAGTTGTATTAACATTTCCTTCCCTCTCTTTTTCTCCTTTAGCTCTACTTCTGACATTTCTCGATTTGGCCTGTGGGGAAAGAACCATTTTCTGGGACAACATCTCTTTTGCGTGCTTGACTGGACACAGGAAAATCAGATCGATTGGACCACAACAGCGTAGACCACCAACAAGACTACAATAACAACATCTTCTAGGACAATATAGCACAAGACACAACATTTAACAGGACTCCTTGCTGATGCATCTAAATAACTTCAGAACTACATATTGAAATTGAGCCCCATCCGGACCCAGGGCCGGGCTCTATCCACCCAGCCTGTCCTCCCACGGCACCACTTCTCTCCCTTCCTCTTTCTGGAGTCCAGCTAATCGGCTAAAGTAAAGGTGAGTGCATCAAGTCGCACTGTTCTCTCCTATATGAAAACCCCTTACATTCTAGTGTAGATCAGCTGTCATTTTCACTCCTTTTCAATTCTAGTGATGCATGGAGTTTCTAATAAATCCGGTGCTTTGGGCTGGATTTGACAGGCCTTAGCTGACGGCTCACACACTGAAGCTCTTTTCAGTCAAAGCACTTGACGGTGCCCAGTGGCATTTCAGTGTGAAAAGCAGCGGTACAACCAATTCTGGCCAAACTAGCCTGGCCGGCCGAGCGGGGTGTCTGTTGCCATAGCAGCAGGTGCTGATCCATATGCATGACTAGAATGAGATTTTGGGAAGGTGTGCTGGACTGAGGGAGAAAAAAGCTGTGGAAGACTTCTCACGCTTAATACGTTTCCTGGATCTGCGGTGGAAGCGGATTGGTGGCTTTGGCTCAATGTCAAGGTCAAGTTGAGGTTTTGTGCAACCGTGATGCATGATGATGGAATTTGCTGACATTTAGAGGAAACTAGAGCAATGTATCATGTGTTAGCAGTGACCCATATGCTGTTGTTATTTTGGTTTTGGTTGAGCATCCTCTACTTTGGTATCATGCTGAAAGCTGTACAGCTGAAAGTGTTCCTGTTTTGAAGACGATACTGGTTTAAAATCCTTCATCGCAGATGTGGGTCCCGTCCTAGTTCTGCAGGGGGAAACTGGGCTGTATTTCTCTGTTGTTTTTTGAACATTCATAAATAAATCTTTTTGGAATAGCACTAAATTCAAGCACATAGTGTATTTTTATGAGTATAAAGTGTGAAACAAGATGACATTTGAAATCAGGTTTGTTACAGCTTTAGTTATATCATTTTAGTGTATACTTAAGGTGTATCTTTTTGTTTGTATTAAAAATCATATGTAAAACTACAGCATCCAATCTGCATCATGTAAACATGTTTAACTATTATTCAGATACCGAGAAAAGCTGCGTGTGGCTTAACTCACTTTCTCAGATTTTTCATCAGATCTCTTATCTGCTTAGTTAATTCACTCATTCACTGTCATTTAATGAAGAGCTCCTTCATTTAACAGTTTGAAAAGTCGTTAAGATCAAAACGCTTAGTTTAAAGACTTTCAGGTATATATACCCAACAGCTCTTGGGAAAGACATTTTTTTCTGATTTGCTGTAGAAGGTTTTTGATCTTTTTTTTTTGGGCTGATCCAAACGCTCAACACGCCATGTTCAGCACTTTAGATCGCTCTCATCAGGGTTTGGTGTTGATGCATCCAGAAGGTTTGCAACCGTGTGGCTCTGAGATACATTTCAAGTCTCCTCAAAGCACTGACATGTGTATCACTTTCTTTTTGAGGACATGGAGCCAGCACAAGCTGAATAAGGACGTAAACCTGATCAAACGTAAGTTCATCTGTCAGTCAGATTCAGCAAAATTCCTTTCTTCCGTACCAACAGGGCCAGCTGCATCTCTTGGTACTGATCATCTACTTCATCTGTTTTCCCAAAAAATGAATATCGTGCATAGTCATTTTCTATTGATGCAGAAATAATTGCTATTAAATGTGTGGTTCACGGTTGGAATCTCCTATTTGTTTAAAAATACCTGGCTAAGCACTGTTTTTAACTTGACTATGAGGGCTAATTTACTCTACCAGGCTGAACAAAAGGTACCTTTTATGTGGACTTCACATGGAAAAATGGGTACCTAATATAATGGAAATTCAAGTGGTTTATCTCAAAAGGAAACTGTGTCACATCCCCCTTAGTTACTGTTGCTACGTTAGACGAGATTGACAAGAAGAAGAAAACGGCGATAGTTTCTGGGCATCAGGCAATTTAGCTCCAAGAAGCTGGTTGCAAAGCTCATATATATATATATATATATATATATAATGTTGCTACAGGAAAAAGAAGCTGAGGTTGGTGATCTGACATTAGACTAACCCCTCTTGATGGAGCTATACGTTAGCTAGCTGGTTAGCTTAGCATGAGCTAACTTATGAGGCGACTTTATACAAAGCAAAGTGTCTGTGAAGGTACACAGCATATCTCACGTTACGTTTAACAGGAATAGATTTGGGGTTTTGGTAAAACGTGTCGTGTTAATGTCTGTGATTCTTTCGCAGTATATTCATTTAGTTTGAATCTTTAGTTTTTCGGTGCTAAGATCAGAGCGCTCGTACACCAGAGAGGCGTTGTGATAAAGCACCTGAAGCATCTGGGTCTTTCAATGTATCATATGAATATTACAACAACATGTATTCTTATAATGTTGTTCATTATCCCGATGAAGGACAAGATTTATTGTCTCATTAACTTGGATGAGACGACTTTATGTTTCAGACTTCTGGCGCAGGCAATCAATTCTTCTTCTTTCTTGTGGAGAAATATATTTATTAAAAAGAAAACTAAATCAGTCAATTTCACTCCTCATCAGCAGCGGCTAATAGAGTCACTCACCTCATGCAAGTGGGAACTGCAGCGCAGACGAGTGCCCGTCCTCTTAGTATTCAGCCTGTTGGTGCGATCCTGACGTGACTTGATTAAATGCTTTCTCCTCCCAGAGCCAGAGGTTAGTTTACTCAGTGTTCACCTTGAGCAGCACACACAACATCACCATTTATCTACGTGTGTGCGAGTGTGTGAGAGCATATACAGTTACTGGACTAACTGGAAGACTTTGCTTGTGAAGTGTGTGTGTGTGTGAGGGATAATATATGAGGGTTCATGCAGTAGCCAAAGTAATTTGACAGCTATTTCAGATTAGTAAAGCATTGGTTTCAGTCACATTTTAATCATTATTATAGTTTTAGTCTAGACTTAAACTCAAAATGTTTCAGTCTAGTTTTATTGGCCGAAAACTGGAAACATTTTATTCAAGTCATTACTTTATTACTTTTACTCAAAAAGTTTTCTCTCTCTATTTTGTCTATTTTTTTTATATATAGTCTTAGTCCTGTGTCGAATGTCCTTTTTTAGTCATCAGATTATATTTCAGTAGATAGTCTAGACAAAAGCAATATATTTGTCATTTTAGTCAAATTTATTTCACATAAAATTGTGTCGAGCTTTGCTTCTCCTGAGAGGAGGAAAGTGATGCACGTCACGGTTCAGTCGCCCGTGATGAGAGTCAACCTGCAGCGCCCGACATGCAAAATATGCATTAATCAACCACGCGACCCGAGCTGCAGACTTTCTGCATCGTAGTAGCACAACTGAGGGCTGAGAAAAGTGCAAAAACAGACTGGAAGTGTGTATGTGTGTGTTTCAGAGGGAGAGGCAGAGAGTGACAGAGAGCGGAAGACATTAAGTTTAGACTTTTACATTTTTTTAAAGATTGACGAACATATTTCGCCATAGTTTTCGTTCAACGAAAGTGTGTGTGTTGGTGTGAGAGCACTATTTTTATAGTATAGGGTGTGTATAAGGGACCATGTGTGTGTGAAGATCACCTCTCAAAGCTTGCTGTTCACGTCACATCTCCCTGATCACCATGGTGATAGCTCACTTTGACTTCTGCGCTGTATTTTGGGAGGAATAACTGGAGTTTGATGATAAGGACTATCAGTGTGCGTACACATGCAGGCTTCTGTGAATTATTGCAATCTTTGGTAAAGCAAATCTGGAGCGTTTCACTCCACTTTCTTAATCTGCCTCTTTCTCTCAGATTGTGTCTCTTTTCTTTTCTCTACTTTTCCTTTTGTCATCCAGCCTCACTTTGAGTTATACATCTGTAATCCCAGTGTGGATTTATTGGTCTTTAAGTGCTACTGTTTGTCTCAAATTGAATGATACTGTAGCTTTAGGAACCTTTGAGTGATATAACGCCACTGAAGGACCTCTGGGTGATATATCTTTAAGTTGAATGGAAGTTAAGGGACCTTTGGGTAATGCATCTTCAGTTCAGTGATAGATTAGCGAATCAGCTAATTTGACTAAGTGATCAATCAAAGCGGTGAAGGATTGCATCCACTTTAATTGGAATACGCTTTAGATCTTGGCACGACTTGAGAACACAGGATGGACGTAGTCATGCTACTTCCTCTCTCCGCCTTTTGCATCTCTATGTTAGTGCATTTTTCTCTACGTGTGTATCTTTGAGTATTGGTTGGACTCCAGCATTCATCATCAGCTGCTTTTAATGTTGGTGATAAATCATTTTCAGCTTATCTACTGTTGCAATTGTTGCAAGTCACACTGAACAAAAGCAGTTGCTGGATGAATGAACTGCAAACTTTGTGTGTGCGCTCGCTCTACAAACCAGTGTTTGGAGAATTGTGGGGTCCAGGATCTGACTGGGCATGCTCAACAATAAGCCCCCAGGAGGTCGCGCTAATCTGTTTCATCACCTCTTTATCCCCCCATCCCTCAATCCATCCAATTCTTTTTTTTTTTTTCCCATTCTGTCGTTCTGGAGTGCCAGGCTCTACCGTGGCTTTTTGAACACAGGGAAAGGCTGTGGACGGCTGCCAAACACTC
Organism: Bovichtus variegatus; assembly: GCA_943593645.1. Taxonomy (NCBI): domain Eukaryota; kingdom Metazoa; phylum Chordata; class Actinopteri; order Perciformes; family Bovichtidae; genus Bovichtus; species Bovichtus variegatus. The sequence goes on from CALSCE010004105.1 coordinate 453,634, forward strand.
CCCATGCAACCTTCCCGCACACACACACACACACACTTTCATCAGGAGGCTCTGCTCGCTTGGCTAGCTCCCTCTTGCTGCACCTTCACCTGGGATGTCCCCTTCTCGTCCGGCCCCTTGTGGTGAGGCTGTGGGGGGGGCTACAGTTCAGCCACCCTGTAATCGATGCACACATCCTGGGTACCCTCCTGCCATGTGGAGCGCCTGGTGGGATAAAGGCAAGTCGGTAAGGAGTGAGGGAGAGCCGCGTGCATTAGCCCTGCTAATCTCATTAGTCATGATTGGCCATGATTGAATCCTGTAGGAAAATGCCGCCGCTGCCAGGAGAGACGGAGGAGCTTCTATATTATTAAAGGGCTTGCTCTGTTGCAGGGGATGTAGAGGTTGGGAAAGGGAAGATGGGGAGAAATAGATCGACAGAGAGGCAGACAGACGGACTGAGATCCAGTGAGTCGAGATGCACGCTGGAAAATAATCTTTGAAATGCAGGAAAAAGAGGAGAGAGTGACAGTGATGGAGGAGCAGAAAGAGAGAAAGAGACGCCACTATACCAAGACTATCTATATAAAAGGCAGTGGAGAGTGAAAACCAGAAACTGGTGAGAACAAAAGAAAGCTAGTTTAGCAAACTAAAATAAACACAATGGGAAAAAGACATCATCTCTAATTGCCCAATTACAGCAATAAGAACTAATTCTACTCCCACTGTAATGCTCAACAAACAACATGCTCAACCAAAATGAAACAATGTAAAGTTACACAATAAAAACAAACAACCTTATCAGGAAAGAAGGGAAGCGTGACCGGCCGGCCACACGCCTTTCAAGTGCAAGCTGTGAAAAGGAAAAAATGTTCAGTGGAAATGATGTGCTAAACGGTCATGGCAGTGCATACAGTTGATCTTCACCCATGTGACAAGCAGAAAATATGAGAGGAAACGAGAAGAAGCAGAACACACAAGAAGCCAAATGCGATTTGTGACATAAAGCTGATTGCAAATAAAAGAAGGAATGACTGAACTCATTTCATTGAGAGATGTCCATTATCCTTAAGGAGACCTTGCCACCCTAATATCTATCAAAGTTAACTCTTCTCTGCTTTTTTTTCCCTTCTCACATTTTATGTTTTATCTTTCTCCCTGTCTCCCCTGTCACTTTATGGCAGTTCTGCCCTTTTACAGCCTCCCATGTGGAACCTCACTACAAGATCTTTTTTGAAGCCTCACCAGACAGCGTCCATGTAGACCTGTGACTGTTCAAATAAAAAAAAACCTTCCTCAATTTCTCTCCCATGGTTTTTTATTTTATTTTGTATTTTATTTAACCAGTAGAGCCCCGTTGAGATCAAACATCTCTTGGTCCAGGGAGACCTGACCATGACGGGCAGCAGCTTAGACAACACGCAGATAGTTACACACAGGAAACACAAAAGCAGGCAACATTAAGGGACAGTCAGCTTTGTAACCAGGTAAAAACTCCTTCAGGAATCTGCCTCTCCTCCCTCCCAACTGCAGGCTTGATGGTGGTCATCATTAAAAAATAAAAATCCTTCTCTTTCCTCCTCATCTACTGCTGGTCAACCTCATCTTTTTCTCTCGCCTCTCTAACTCCTCAAGTCCCTCTAGTATCTTTTCTCTCCATCCCCTCTCCTCATTTTGTTGTGTTCCCCGTCTTCCTCCCCATCCCTCCCTCTTCTGTCTCCCCCCCCCGGGGGAGTTTGATCTTGTTTTTGCTGCTGCTGCTCCAGTGGATTCTAACCCCTCAGTTTTGGAATCGTCGTCTAAGCAGACTGTTGTTTTACTGTCGTTCGTTGGCGTCTGGGACCCCGACAGCTTCACTGACTGCGGCAACTCAGTGAGAGAACTTTCCACGTGTGTGTGTATGTGAGACACTGTGGCGCCACTTCTGTTCGCTGTGATATTACCCATGTAGAATCTCTCGACTAGAACATGTAATGGCTGCCTGGCTGCCTAAATCCTGCTTCCTCTCATCCCCCTCTTCTATTCCTGCGTCCTGCACATTGTTAAAAGAAGCACAGCCTCCGACAGTTTAATGTTACGTTTCATCAAATGTTAAGCTCATCAACAATTAGGTATATACAGTGTATCATAACAAAGTATGTGTCCGAGGGTAAAGCGTAGGTGAGTAAAATTGTTATTATTTTCAACACACTTTTATTTTCCCTCGCATGTTATCAATATCACATACACTTTGTCAGTGACTACTAGGGTGTATATCATCAGGATTAAACTGCAGATATTGATGCTTATAGGCGTCCATACTCCTAACAATACTCTAGAGGCACCAGCACTCATACTGTGCCGTTTGGCAGTCATTATGTTTCTATGTTCTCCACAGATTTAGCTCCTGTAACATTGACTCACGCTGAACAGTTTCGGAAAAAAATGCTCCAAAAGCAACGCAGAAGAGCCAGAGATATCAATATATATATATATATATATACTTTTTTTCTTCAACACTTTCTTGTTCCTTGGTTTAGTATTTGGCATTACCCACAATGCAACTTACACAGGAGGTTTGGGTGGGGCTAGCCTCAGGAGGAGCGGGCTACAGAGGTCTAGTAAGGCCACATCTCCACATTCTTTCATCCTCAAACTTGTAGTCTTCATCCCCAACTGATGCTGCCTCAAGTGACATCACTCGAGGTCATTTCATTCCTCTTCTTCTTCTTCCTCGCCCTCGTTCTTTCTGTTTCCTCCTCTCCCTTTCTTTCCATTCATTCCTCTTGGATGTTTTGTATTTTTCCCTTCCTCTCCCTCTTCCTCCATCTCTGCTTCACTTTTCTTTTGTTCATCTTCTCTGCGAGCTGCGCACCGTGGGCATGTCTCGCTCTCGGTTCATTTGCCTTTCTATGTCAGAATCCTCGTACAAATCTCTTTAAACCTCTCTGACTCCTCCTCTCGTCATACTGCTAATATTTTCTTTGCCCCCTTTCGTTTCCACTGTTCTCGATCCCCTGACTCCTTCCCCCTCACCACTTTGCATTGTCTCTTTTCATTTACTTCACTTTGTCACACAGATGACCTTTTGTTGTGTCCCAGACTCTGTCTCCCTTCCGTCATTCTCTTTTCCTCTACCTGTGACTTCCTGCTCGACGTCTTCCCTTCTCTTTGTGCCGTTATCTTCCAGGTGTCAGTGCAGTGCTCCGTGCTTATAAAGGGCTGTTGTGAGGTTCCAAGACAACTTGGCTTCCCAAACATTTGGTTTTCCCAAAAGTGACAGATAAAAAGGACATTTTAAAAATTTCAGATTTCCGATGTCTGATGGCATTTTGTAAACCGCTGGAGACAGAGAGCGTCGTCCTTTTCTTCCCCTGTCTGTGTCTTCACCTTTTCCTGTGTCAGATTTCCAAAACATAACACATTCAAATGTATTATTTATAAGTAAAAGTCTATTTCGCAATCTTTGACCTTACATAATATTTTCCTAGATTCTCTCCATCTTACTTTCTGTCACTCTGTCTCCACACTTCTTCTCTATCTCTTCATTTTCTCACCCTTCTCCTCTTCACCTTTTTCCTAATCTCGGTTCAGTTTCCTGCTGTCTCCAGATCTCATATTACACGGCCTGTAATTCTTCTCACTCTCCTTCCGTTTTCTCCTTTCATATTTTCTCCCTCATTTCCCCCCCCCCCCCTCATTTCTTCTGTTTTTTATCCATCCTTTCCCTCGGCTCTCTTACTGGTTGGTGATTCATTCATCCAGCCAAGCATATATTCACATCAGCATAATGATTCACCCAGAGTGCTCTCTTTTTCTTTCACCCTCTTTCTTTCCTCTTATTTCATCCCTATCTCATTTTAGAGAATGCTTATAACTCATATCTGAGCTACTAATCATCCCAACACCTCCTTCCTTGTCTTTCCCTACATGTATTCTACCCTTTCTCGTAGTAACTCTAGGATGAACTCCAGCGCGTGGCACAGCACAATCTGCAGCAATGTGTTAGCAAAGTAGTGAATGGAATTTTGTGGCAGGAGCATCACACTACAAGTCATGTAGTGTTGGATGGAAGCATTACAGAACATCTGATGCTAATTAGACTGCCTATGCATAGACTTTATGTACAAGAAGTGGACGCACTGACTAATTGGTTTGCGGCCTACAGTTTTGAAGCCTCGGTTTTTGCTTTTTCACTGTGACCATCTTGTTTTTCTTGGAACCAGAAGTGACACAACGGGGTGTAGCTAAGTGCAACTGAACACTGAAAAAGGCTTTTTTAGGGGAATGTTACAATTAACTTTCATGAACTGAAAACACAACATGAGAGGGTTACAAGTCTAAGAAACACGTACAACACCTTATGGAAGCGGCCTGGCAATCACAAGGTAGCCACGCCCTAAAGCACATATATATATATATATATATATATATATATATTTATATTTATAGTCTATTTAGGACCAGAATTTAAAAAATGAACATCATGTTGTTTTGAAGAAGACTTGAAACTAGCGATTAAGACCATAAACTCATTAGGAAAATGTTTACTGAGGTAATAGATCAATTGACAAGTAGGGTCATTTTCTCATAGACTTCTATACAATCTGATTTCTTTTCGCATGGTGCTGGTTATTACAAAGAATGCAGGCACTTACGCATTGGTTTCACTTTTCAGACCTGGATGTTGCCACTTAGACAAGTGTTGGAAATAAAAATCCCACCTCATGGCATATGAAACTGAGTTCATATTGAAAATAGGCAATTATGAATTGACAAGTTCAAGACTTAAATTGATCGAGTGTTCCATTAAACTCAGTAGAGTTTGGCAAAATCCAAGATGGCACATAATCTCGTCTTTGACTGGAGTGCTGCTTATTAGCATTGTGCAAAATTCAGAGTCACAATTTACCCAAATGCAAAGTTCTGCAGTGGTTTATTGGCATGCCCTACTTCATATTTGTTGCTGCTACTTTTTTGTCAGCTACTTTTTTATTGGTGGGCCATCCTTTCCCTTCGCCATGTCCCTTCTTTCCACTGCTCATTTCTCTCTTGCTGTTTCTTGGGGTTCTTGGAGTTTCCTCCTCTGTCAGGGTCACTGCCATCCATCTAAAAAGCGGCAGACTTTTCTTGTCATGGTCGCCCCAGAGATAGAGAGAGTGTGTGCCTGGGCGAGCAAGACACCCGGCCACCACCCCTTTGGCACGACGTGTGGAGCCCGGGGATGATGGAGATGTGTGTTACGTGTGTTTGGATGGTTTCTGTTAGAACTAGTGTAGGCGCTCTTGCAGCCCTTTAGGGAAAATGTTGCATCTGTGAAATGACAAATCACACTTATCACCTCAGCAGAATCATCAGAAAGTGCTGCAGGCTTGGGCATGTCTGCGAGCGAGACAGGGGTTAATGGCGACAGCCTTCACGTGTTTATACATCCACAAGGACAGTGTGTATGTGTGCACATATTTACATATTTAAAGAGAAATCACAATTAATCAATGTGTCAAACTATGCGTGAGAAATATATTTTATTTTAAAGAGGCAACAGGTGTATGGCTTTCAACACTTTTTTTTTTTAAAGAGAACAATTAACTGCCAGGTTAACATCTGCTCGGCAGATATTTTAACTACTCAATCTGTTGAGAGAGTTTGAGGCGAAAAACATGTAGAAAACAGGTGGCGGAATGAGACAAAGCTGTAAGTGTAAATAAAAGATTCGTGCCGTGTCTGTGTTTGATACATTGTCGAGTATATCGCTGCGTTGCTCAGTGAGTGAGGGAGCGATGCAGCCAGAGCCCTGACAGACTGTCGCAGTCGGGCTGCGGTTGAGTTATCTGGCTTCACTAAACCCAACAGTGAAGATCCAAGATGACTGATATCACACAGATGGTTGTCAACTGACTCTGGTGGCAGATCTGTCTAAATAAGATCATCTTCACATGCAAGAGGAGTGGTTTTTTAATGACCAATCACACAAAACTTCAACAGATGCAGCATATTTAATCTAAAATCATAAAAAAAGAAGAAAAAATTAGATGTTTTTGGGGGCAATTAGTGATTGTTGTAGTGGAAAAACTAAATCGTAAAATTATGTCAAATCATAAAATGTATCATTTGGGTAAAATATACTGGAAACTAAGACCTGCAAACAGGTGAACCAGGGTCCAAGTCCCCAACACAACTTGAAGTCAAAGGTGGAACCAGTACCAGACACTCAAGCAGGCTATGGTCATCAAAACAACATCCATTAATGCGCCCATGTTAAATATTTATGCATCCACAGTATGAACTGGTACGTTAAATCAAAGCGAGACATGGAACGTGTCACAGGAAACTAGGTTGTCAACATTTCCAGCCGCACGATGTAAGAGAAGTGTATGATGTGGTCTGCAGGGATTTAGAAAACGTGCGTTTTGCTGTGTTGTTGAGCGGAGACCCACTGGTGTCGATTTTTGAGTTTTGATCTTCAGGTGAAATATACAGAGATTTATTTTATGTGCTGTCAGGGAGAAATGCTGGACGCAGTGTAGCATGAAAGTAAACTGCTGACTGAACAAGACCGAAAATTTGCGCACTGCTTATTTAAATAAATCATGCTCCCAATTGCTTATCGGATAAACACGTAGGCCCTTAAAAAACACAATAAGTGGTCATTTCTTTTGATTCTTCTAGTGGGTTTTTTTTACCGCTTTAGTCGGCAGTAGCTCGGTCTGTAGGGACTTGGCTTTAGAACCGGAGGGTCGCCGGTTTTTAAGTCCCAGGTATGGAAGTGGACTGGCACTGTGTGGAGCTGCCAGGTCCCTGAGCAAGGCATCGGACCCCACACTGCTCCCTGGGCACTGATAATATAATATAACACTAGGATGGGTTAGAAATGAACCGTGTTTTGTATTCATTCATGTCTCTTGAACGTCAGACTTTAGTTAAAACAACCGTACACTTTATATGATAAACAGAAACACGACCAATTGCCCACCATCGTGTAGACTTGCGTGTGTCTGCTTAATTAAAACATCACCTGTTATCAGGCTTTTTTTTTTTTCCATCTCAGGTTTGACTGACTGTAGCCGAATGGAAACAATATCAGCCCAAACAGACAGATTAATTAAAAATGATTGTTGGGCGCAACCATGGCTCGTTTCGTCTTCGGGGGGGGGAACAACCGACTCTCATCTGGGACGCGTCATGATTAATAAACAGCCTCCGTTTGACTATCACCCTCTGCATGTACGCTGCACGCCCGCACACTGTAAAAGGGAAGGAAAAAGATCATGAATGGTTCCAAGTTCAGTCAATAAAACTGTGTTTACACGCGTGAACTGACGCTGTTGCTTCTGTGAGGTGGAACAATGAAGTCGGTCCCTGGCACCCCCTTCCTGATCACCTATGTATATCATAACAGTCATTAAATGTGGCATGCTATGATTGGTCAGGCTCCAACAAGTACTCTGCCATGTCTCCCTGCCAACTCTTGGCAAGAGGTTTTGGCTCTATGACGCCTAATCTGACACCAAAAATAGAAGGATTGTGAAGTCATAAGGCTCCCCACCCGAAACCTGATTTCGGAGATCCCCACCTAACCCTCCAGGTATTTTGTGATCAACGGTAAAATGCCTTCTTCCCTCCAGGTGGAATCTTCGCTGTACTGATGGAGAATCCATGAAATTCTTTTTTTTCAATGGGAAAATAAGATTAAACCTGTTTAAATTAACTTCACAGATTTTCACTGAGAATTGAGTTGTTACACCAGATGGAAGTAATCTGTCACGGCAAAGGAAAGGGTCATGCTCTTATTCTTTTTTTTTAGTCAGGTGCAAGATCTCAAAGACGTTTCTACAGAAACAGACCGCAGAACGAACACAATCGTTCTTCAGTTGATTCAACTCCTGTATCCGTGTTCTGGATTCAGGATTCTGCATCCATCAACTAACATAAACCACAAAAACATTATGTCATCTATCACACTCATGTAGTTACACACATAAAGAACTAATTTCAAGTTATCATATGCTGTTCATTAAAAATATGACATTTTGTAATGAAGGCACACAGCTCGTGCTTGATTAGTGCATGACTAATGCATGACTCATCATCATCTAATGCATGAATAAAGATATATCATGAACCTCTGCGGACTGATACAGAAACCTTAGTTTTATTGGATGACTGCACATTTAAAACCATCGCTCCTCGTTTGCTCGTGAACCCGGAGACGTAGTTCCTCATAAATGTAGTTTGCTACAAACGAACTAAGCGGACAAAAGCCTTTCAGACTGTCGTGCCTTCAGCCGATTTCTCGCTGAGTAAAACGTGATTTCTCTCTTCGTGCCGAAGTATGATCAAGGCAGACAGTAAATGTGTTTGTAGTCATGTTTAAAAGCAGCTGATTTAATCTGAGTTTCAGTGTCACAGTGTCATGTTTTGCCGGTCTTTTTCGCCCGCTTGGTCGTGCTGAGATTGTCCACCTGCTGCACTTTGCTATCTGCTTCCTGGGAAAGGATGAGACGCTGAAAACAGGCTGAAAAGATATGTGGGAAGAGAGAGATACAGGGAAAAGGAGCACGAGTGAGAGAAAGAGAGAAATGTCCAGTAAATTGGTGAGGAGGATCAGCCATCCAGATCTAATGTGGACTGTGGGTCTCTGGGCTCACCAGGCGCAGCCTATCAGCTGCAACACAACACAACACACACGGGATTATTGGTGTGCATGGATGTGTGTGCAGACGTGTGTGTGTGTGTGTGTGTTTGATTATCTCTTGTAGCTGCACCAGCTCGCTGACTTTCTGGCCTGCAGAGTTGAAGGAACTTTGATTTGTGAAGTTATGTGTTTTTTTTGACATGGTTCTATATCTTACAGCAAAACAGCTGTGACAGACAGACACTGTGATTAAAACTGAGAGACTCACATGCTGAAAACATGAATGGGTCAATCAATAGAGCAGGCAACACACACATTGCAATATTATACATATTGTAGCCCTTGAGCATGAGGAAAACATCCACGTAGCATGAAGGCTGCGTTAAATGACAGTTCATTGAACCTGCCCATCGATTCGGAAGATGTTACCTTGTGAACAGCCAAATGAAGCGCTGAGAGAGTTAAATTACGACTGTTAAGGCCCAGACACACCAAACAGACATGAAAGAGCCAGACAGAGAAGACTGCTGCGTCGCCTCACGCCGCGTCTTGCATTTGGACACATCGTAAAGACTACAGCCAAACGGCAAAGCAGCACGTACCTCCTGCGCCTGCGTGAGAGGAAGTAACTCTGCATAAAGACCTCTGACTGTAAACATACAAGCCGTTGTTAAGATACAACACATTAAAACAAAGCGGCCGACCCTTTTCGCACCAGCCTCACGGAACACTTCCTTGCAGGCGGCCGTGTCGTTGTGAAAACCTCCGTGTGTTTGAACGATCGGATGAGATGAAGGTGAGAAATGAAAAGAGCCTCCGTGTGAGCCTCTTCACTTTACTCGCCTCTCTTCTCGTGCACTGATCCAGCAGGATGTCAAACAGCTATATATTAGATATATATAAGAGGTGTCATCCTTTAAATGACGGTTCGCTGCCGGTACAGTAAACGTTTGTCTCCATCATTCTTTAATTCCTCTTCCTCCTTTGATTCCGTCTTTGTCAGAGTTCATGCGGGATTTCCAGGTTTCAAAAGCAGCGCTCACACGGTTGGTTTGAGCCGTCTTTTAGTTTGAAACACAGCAATCAGCCCTCACAGGGTCTGAAAAAGAACCAAAACCTCCACCACCATTTTCCTGCTGGTTGAAAACAGAAATAAATTGCAAGGCAGAGGAGCGCACAGAGTGTGTGTGAGAGGGGGAGAAGGCAAGACTGATGAGAAAATTCACTCCAAACATTCCAAGAGAACACATACAAGATGAGAAGAAAAGCACCAAACGTGCTTTTTGATGATCCATCACTAACACTTAATGGTCTTCCTACGTTTCTCTCCCTCTTCTCTCCTTCTTCCTCCTCCTTTTTTGTCAGATTTCATCAGCTGGCCTTTCCCGGGGCTGGTCTCTTGCTTTCAGATTGCACTACTCCCCAAAGGCCAGGCCTCCTCTATCATCTTCCTTTGTTTATCCCCCGCTCTTGTCTGTCTTCTGGTCTCGTGGGTACCAGCGTCTCGCCTCCGTCCTGTCATCTCAGGCCCTCCATCTCCTCTTCCTCCTTTTCCTTCCTGCCTCCAAAGACCGGAGCCCTCTGCCGTTCCTCCCAAAAAGTTCAAAGAAAACTTTTACATGTGGAAACTGAGCCATTGAAGCGGGGACTCCACCAGACGGGGAAGACATAGAGAATTAAAATGTACGCTTGTCGAGGAAATTGGACAAAAAAAACCATATTGTGTTGTTTAATTCGGAGGACGTGTTTGTCCCCGTTGGCGTTTACGATCTAAAAAGGCAGAAGGGAAACCCTGCTCTCTTGACAGCTTAAACAATGGAATCATTTTCTTCCTTGTCACAGATGATTTTGCTGAGTGATATATAATTAGGTGAAACCGACTGATGCGCTTTAAAACATTCTCACTGGCCAATCAAAATGAACTTTGTCTACAAAGTGTGCGCGTGTGAAGCCGATGAGCAGTAAATAACAGAGCGGATGTGCAGAAGTAATAAGTGTGGCAGCACACGACGAGCGACGGAAACAAACAAGTGAGGAAGATAAACTGCTGTCGTGCCACAGCTCGTCTTCTCCCTGCTCTTTGCCTGCCGAGCGCTCAACAACCACATTTTTAGATCATTTAGATTTTGTTGTGATTTCATTTCTTATCTCCCGCCGTGCTTAAACGTTTTAATTCCTCTCTCCTTTGGTGTCCTCGCATCAGCTTCTCTCACCTCCTCCTTTCCTCCTTCCCCTCTTCCTCGCTTCCTTCATTCTCATCCCCTTCTCTCGTTCCCTCTCGTCCCTTCCCCTCCCTTTTTTTTCACTCTCTCCGTTAATTCCACCTTGCATGAGGAACTAAGAGCTCAATAATGGAAAAAAGTGGAGTGAGAAGTACGGAGATAAAGGGACAGAAGGGGAGAGAGACGTTACAATAGAAAATGAAGAGAGAGAGTTTCCATTTGCTGTCTCATTTAGCCCAGTGGTGTGTTCTCGCTGGCTCAGCCCTTCAGGCCTGTTAATGGCCAGAATTAATGAATCTCCCTATCTTCATTACACACACACACACACACACACACGATGGACACAAGAAGGACAAAAACGCGGGAGTGCCTGTGCTTTTAATGTCTCTATATTTATCTTTCTATCAAACACACTCACAAGTACACACAGTCTTAAGAGCACGAGTGCCTCTTAGCATTATGGGACATGATACCTGAAGCTTTTAAGAGTCGCTGCAAAGCAAGAGTGTGTGTACGGATGCACTGTTTCCATGACTTCATTACAGCTATTTTTTTTATTGAACTGATGATTGAAACAAAAAACGTACAAAAGTTCAGGTTAAAAAAAAAAACAAACGTACCAGTTGAAAACTGCTCTGCAAAGTAACGTATCATTTAGTTGTAATTGGATAGAAGACAAAACCGAGAGGACGATGAAATGCGTGGATACCCATCCACGTGTGTGTGTGTGTGTGTGTGTGTGTGTGCCTCAAATCGTAAGATGCGAAAGCTTAAATTCTATAGTGACTGGCTAACATAACATGTTCACAACATTTGAATCTGAACAGTTATAGAGTGTATTCTATGTATTCACATGCACTTTTTTAGCAGTTTGTGATTACATGCAGTGTGTGTGTGTGTGTGTGTGTGTGTGCATGGTCACGATTGTTAACAACACATGATCTCTGCTGCCCCTGAAGCTGAGAAACATCCTCTGTTGTCCTCTGTAATGGGGACCACAGGGAGTGGACAGGAGAAGGGAAAAACAGAGAGCAAGGAAGAAGCTGAGGATACTGGGAACATGAACTAATGCGAGATAGAGGGAGACAATGATAGAGAGAGGGAGTGGGAGGATGATGGATTGAAGATCCAGAGAGGGAAAGAGGGGATGGGGAGCAGCAAACACACAAAGTGGAGAAAGTCTTGAATGTTACACAGCAGATAAGCGACTGTTTATGGAGCGGAGAGACGATTAATGCAGCTAACGTGTTCGTCCAGCCTGTCATCAACGTATTCTACTGCTCAACGTCAATGAGTTGTGTTCGGTGGCAGTGGACAGTGCCAGCGCAGGAAGGAGAGTTTAAGACTTTTACACCATGCGAAGGTGCACTGTGCTTTAAGTATGGCTATGACAATGCAAACACTTGGTTTGAGTTGGGGAAAGATTGTTGCATGTGTTGTTTGTGACAGCGATGCAAACTCTGGTCTTCTGCATCAAAAGTGAGACGCACACATCCACTCTCCTGTACGTCCTCGCCACGTAAAGGACACACTACCCCCTGCATTGCCGCTGAACGTTGGCATTGGACATGCAAAAAGATTGTGAGATGCATATTCCTACAATATGGAAGTAAATCCAAGGTAGACTGGTGAAGGCAAAATCATTTTAAAATAATAAAAAAAATGGGCTGTGTTGGGTGCTACTTTTCATCCTAATTGGCTTTAAAATAAATGTTTTGTCATCTTAACAACTTGCCAAGCCACCTTATCAACTATTTCCCTCGGGATAGATAAAGTTCTGTCTCATCTTATCTTATTGATCCATTTAGAAATACCAACGCGTCCTCAGCGCAGCATTAAGCCAACTTAAAACGAGGAAGCCATGCAAATAATAAGTGTTAATTTAGCAATATAAACAGCAATGGCTTATATGATGTAGCCACTGGTAACATAAATACATTTGAAATAGAAAAAGCACCTCCTACCAGCAGCCACAGCAGCAACCTGCAGTCCATCAGCACACACACATTCAACTAGAACCAAATGAAATTCCTACAGTCCCTTGGAGGCATATTAAGCAAAACAAACTTACACACTAGAGAGAGCTAGAGAAGAAAGTATAGGAAGGGAATTTTAGAGTATAAGCAAAGAATGAAATAAGAGTGAATCAGTAACAAAGAGGCAGCAGGCAAATGGGGGAAAAAAGGTCTTTAGAAATGAGGGAATATGGCCAGAAGCAGGAAATAGAGCCAGAGTGGTTGAGGGAGAGGAAAAGGGAAGTTTTAGACACACTGAGACCTGGATAATTAGCCTGGGAGGCACAAGAGTCTTCCCTTAAATCACCATACTATGCCTTATTAGCTCAACGCGGCTCCTTTTAGATCCCTGCAGTACAGACGCTCAGCTCACATCCTCCCGCTCACTCGCAAAGTTCAGCTCTCAGGTGCAATTTTACAGCCTTTGCCTTCACTCTGGAGTCGGTCGGCCGATAAATCTTGAGGTTAATCTACAAACCTCGAGTTTCAGCCTGGTTCCAGACCTCTCGATCGACACACACACACACACACAAGTTACATGTTGTCAAGCTGTTCAGAGGTGTAGTAAACATAAAGCCATTCTGTCCTGGTTTCACTGACGAACACGTGAATGATTAGCATTTATGTCTGTTTCCTGGGGGAACAAGTCAGGAGGTGATTACCAGTAAAGATTGAGGAATAGCCTACTTTTGCTTTTTCTTTAACATCTGATTTAGCCAATATCTGACCACAAGGGAGTTAACAGGCGGCTGTGGCTCAGGGGTCGGTGGTTCGATCCCCAGCTTCTGCAGCCAGCATGTCAAAGTGTCCTTGAGCAGCTTATATAGAAGCCTCTGACTGTGTGAATGGGTGAATGCTGATGTGTTAAAGTGCTTTGAGTGATTGCAAAGATTGCCAAAGCGCTATATAAATGCAGAACATTTAACTGCCGCAGTAATGTGGTCGTGGCGGTGGAGCTGAGCTTTAGTCTGTAAACACTTTATGAAGAGCTCTTTAGAACTACACTGAGCTGTAGCTACTGCTCTGAGAACGGATAACGGTGCCTTTTGGTCAAGTGTGAAAAATATTGTGTATTGTTCCATGGTTTGTATGGTCCCCGTCCACCTTTTTCCTAAATTACCCTAGAAACAATCAGGTGGCAAGAATTGGAGGAAAATGAGAAAACGTATGAGGCTTCAGAGAAAACTTGGTGACTTAACATTTTTGGAGCAGAAGAAATTCAATTATGTATAACAAACAGGCAGTGCTCCTTAATGAGCGTGCTTCCAAATTACACCCATGGATGCGCCTAGAACAACCTTTTTAAGAGAATCATTTGATGGTAGAAAGCGCGTGCAGCCTGCTGGGGCACCACAAAGGAAAGTTTCCATTTCCAATCCCAAACAAGATGGGAAACCAATTATGAAGTGAGAGTTAATGAGACACATTCTCTTCTCCTCCAGCTGATAATTGTCCCAGCAGAGCTTCGTAGCCTCCAACAGTAGAAGACTGCAGTTGTAGGTTGAGGCTCCTATGGGAGTAAGAGTAATGCTATACATTTTAATCACGGGGGTGTAGCTGAGCATTCCCTCCTCCAGATAAATGGGGTGAACATATGTGATTTTTACTTTTTCTTCTAAGACACTTATACTGTCACCTTGGTTCAACATTACGCTTAGATCCATTCAAACATGTCAAAAAGCCATTTTGTTATTTGTTATTAACCTTGCATGGAGGTTAATGGAGGTTTTGAAGCAGATTTCTATGAGTCTGTAGAGCAAGGCTTCTCAACGGGGGGCGTTCAGAGAGCGCTGGAAGCAGTATTTTTGAAAGGGGGGCGTTTATGTGTTTTTGGGGGGCGTTTGTTTTATAGCAGTCTTTTTGTCCGCTGACCACTGGTGGTTTGTGTGCGTTTGAGAACCACTGATGTAAAATGCTTGGCTGTAAAAAAAAAAAACGAATGTTCCTGAAAAAAGCATGGATGTCAAAATACTTAATTTTCATGAAAAAAAGCTTGGATTTAAAAAAAAATAATAATTTTCTTGAAAAAAGCTTGAATGTGAAAAAATACAAAACATGTTCATGAAAAAAGCTTGAATGTCAAAAGAAACTTAATTTCATGAAAAAAGCCTGGATGTCAAAAAAAACTTAATTTTCTTGGAATTTTTTTATATATATATATTTTTTTAAACTTAATTTTCACGAAAAAAGCTTGGAATCTCAAACTTCTTGCCGCTGCATTTGTTTAACACTCCTGAATAAAATTTCTATTTACATGTTTTATTTTGTTCTCTGGGTACATTAGGTGTATTAGGGCAATTGAAGGTAAAAACAACAAACAATTCTTTTAATATTTTTTATTATTATTTAGAAATGTTATTATGTAACTTCAATCCCAGATCATTTTAGTTTTTATAATAACATAATATAGCAGCCTAATAATGAGAAATAATATAAGAATTTAAATACAAAATTAATATAATCAATATGTAATATAAATAATAAATACTAAGAATAATAATCATAATAATAATATAAATTGAATAATAATCAACATTAAAATTCAGGGGAGATAATTAGCCTACATTTAATTTGATGGGGGCGGTAAGGGACCTGGATAATGGAGATGGGGGGGGTGCTGGCACAACAAAGGTTGAGAACCACTACTGTAGTGACGTATTGATGTATTTTCACATTAAAAGACGCTCCAACGATCCACTGACAGACTCATCGCCAAGTAGCAGGAGCGATCAAAGAGACGTTGGCAATAAAATGATTCGCCAGGCCACATGCAGAAACATGTGCATAAATTTTAATATTTTTGCACAAATTACCCAGCACATCTTAAAGAGAAAGAGACAGACATTTTTTTTACGAAGGCGGATTGTCATGGTAATTGTACATGAGTGAGTTGTGGTTTTTGTTGCTAATATTAAAAAATGTCACTACATTTTATTTTGTGTTTATTTCATTTTGATTCCCACAATGAGGGTAATGTGTTTGTTTAATCCTATCTGCAAACCATCATAACTGTAGGTGTGAAGTGGTCTAACTCTTTTCTTTGTAAATTAAGTGATGCTGCCATTGTGCCGTACAGAAGAAGAAGAGACTCGCCAGCGTCATAGTTACTGCAACATTCATATTTCTTTACAACATCAACACAATGCCTAAAAGTGTTATTACACTTTCATTTTAATACGAGGTTTTTCACCCTTCCAAATGACAAAATAAGGCCTTTTCTTATCATGTGTCTTTATTATATCACAATAGACACATTATACTTACCCGCCGCCGGCAAACTAAGACATGTGTCATTGCAGTCCTGCAGTTTTTCGTAAACACTTTATTTCAGGTCAGAGTAGGTTGCAACTGAATTGCCTCATGTCTTTTTCTGTGTGGCTAGTCTCTGTATATACTGGTTGCTGATGTTTAGAGGGGTATTCCAGGGATTTAGTACTCCTCTTTCACACATAAAGTTCCAGCAGAGGCAGAGATATCATGAATTTTGTTCCCCAGTACAAGGCATTAAACTCCAGAAACACTGGATCCTAAAGTTCCCTAAATGCAACTCAACAGCGACCTTCACGATTCTTCCCCGGCCTGCGTCTTTCGGCCAAGGCGAGATGGCAAAGTGAAAACACTGTGTTTACACATCTTGGCCTCTCTGAAGTCTGATTTCTGTACGTGTAGTTTCTGAACATATTCTATGAAATCATTTTATCGTTCATCGTTTTCATTCATGCACAATGGGTGAAAGTCAGTGGGTTTGGGCCAGACGATGGAAACATGTCTGTTGCCAGCGTCACAGTTGCCGTAGCAACACGATACCTCTTTGACATGGTGCAAAGGGTCTTGAGTCATGAGGAGAGGAAATGTGTGTGAGTGTGTGTGCATGTGTGTGTGTGTGTGTGTTTGTAATACGTGCATGGAGAGACATGAGGAAGAACGACAAAACACGGCAGGATAATCCTCGTGAGCACAACCAGCGATTTGATTTGATGGATGGATTTTCATCAGTTTTCAGAGACATTAACGCAGATGGAATTCAATAACAACTGTTTGATCAGCTTACCTCTTATACAGACGACATATGGTGCCAATTTGCATTTAACCTCCTTTCACAGACTCGTACTCGTTCATGGCGGAATATTAAAATGTTGCCATGTGAACTGAAAACAACACTTTATACCAGTGGCTACCCATAATTCCTTGCATCATTAGCAGGACTGGGTATCGTTTTAAGAAATGATGATACCACAGTACCCTTAACGTGATACTGGTACCAATAGAGGACTGAATAGAAGCATTAAATGCCACCACGCATCCAAATGTTTTTTACACAAATATATTTTCAAATTGTTGATTGATGAGCTGGTTCGTCTTGTTACTCGTATGCCCAGTTTTTCCAGAACAATCCTTCCAGATTTTATTGTATTTACTCAGACGCTGAACTGCCAACATTACTGTATAGCACAGACTGTGCGGGTTGGAGTGGGCCAATCACACGTGCATTAAATCAAAGAGTGCTTGCAGTGATTGGCTGCGATGGAAAGCATCACAAATAGTAAATCTGTGTACAGGACGGCTCAAATGCAGGTATCCTTTCACTGGAAAACCTTCGATGCTACTTTGGTCGAAACCTTAAATGCATCGAGCACCGATACCCAGCTCTAATCACAGGACTCCAGATTCAATCCACCGCTGAAAAACATCAATCATGCGGCTTCCTGTCTTTCACCAGGTACAATTCTCATTGAGATTCAAATCACTTCTCAAGAGAGACCTGGCACCAAGAGGACACAACAAAAACAGTGTTGCAACAATAAACGCATCACAGACGACATCAACGAGCCACAAAAACAACAACTATCAAACCGGAATCCTGATTCCTCCAACGGTTCAAAGGAAACATAATCCCACATGGACAAAGAGATTTAGAGACTTTTGTTTTCCGCTTTCTGCCAGAATGCATAGACTCAGCAGCTTCTGAATGATCCCAAATCAGCTCTTCTTGTTTTGTGATCTGATGAGTGAGACTACATCCTTATATGCTCAGTACACAGCAAACCCAGTGTGTGTAGCCCTGCATGACGTGCATCTTCCATATCAATCTGTTTATTGTTTATCAGCATGCTGCTGTACAGTTCGCCTGTGTGTGTGTGTGTGTGTGTGTGTGTGTGTGTGTGAGAGAGTAAAAGTTTATTTTTAAGTGTGTACAGTGGGAGTTCATTATTATTCGCCTCACACTACACCTGCCATATGCTTGATTATCTTCCAATCTCCTTAGTATGTCACAGAAACACACACACACACACACAGACACACACACACCGACACACACACACACACACACACACACTTCATTCCTTTTCATTGTGTGTGTGGCTTCCTCCATCCCTGCTCCCTTTCTTCCTTAACCTTTATCTCACCTCGTTTTTTTTTTTGTATCACTCTTTCTCATCAATTCTCTGTACTTCCTCTTTTCCTCTCTTCATTTCTCTCTTTACCTAACTCTCTTTCTGTCTCTCCTTTATCTCTCTCCCTTTCACACAAAATAAATCATCCTCTCGCCGGCTGGGAAGAAATCCGGATGTATACGTGTAATGAGAAAGTTTAAGTCCCTCAAAGAGGATTGTACCACAGCGTGTACGGAGCTAATCTTTTACAGTGTGAATGTGCGTGTGCATCCATATGTATGTATGCTTGTTTTTCAGTCTGCATGCATTTGCATATCTTTGTTGAGGAGTGTGTGTCCGTATTTGCATTTACTGTCATTAAGTTCTCGGTTTGTCCTCTAGCTGTTTTATTTAAAGTATGGCAAATCTTCCCTTTTTTTTTTGTCAGCAATGTCTCTACTAAAAGTGAAGGAAAGAAAAGATTATTTTGTTACGTTTTTGGTTCATTAGTGTGTTTACCCAAAGCCCAATTAAACACAAGCAGGACGTCTAAATAAAAGCTTTAAAATGCTTTACAAGTGGCTGCAATAGTTTACTGTATCTGCTCAGCTGATTGATGATGCTGTAACTCTACTCTTCTTTTGAGGTTGTAATTTAAGCATCACTGGATTACTTCCATATTAGGATTTCAAAACATTATTCCTTAGTTATTCGCTGGAGTTGGATCCAACCCAGTTCTCAGTCCGGATTAACTGAACTGCAGTTCTGTTTTATGTGGATACAGATCTCTATCCATTCATACATCTACTCTCTGACGCTCATTAGCCTGCTTCCTTGGGGAATGAGAGTCGTTCACAGATGGGATGTCTGGTCCCTGCAGAATGTTCTGGGTCCGCCCCGATGTCTACTGCCAGATGTACGTGCCTAGAAAAACCTCCAGAAGAAACCAAACCTTCTCTCCTTCTGGATGTCCAGACTCCTTACCCTGTGCTCAAGGTGGATTCTTGATCATTAGCCAAAGCTCAGGGCCGATGGTGAGGGTTCACCACTGTGCTTCACAACAGTATGGTACAAATCTGGCATCACAAGATCCTGAGCTACTTCACTCACGACATCACTTAACCACCAATCTGACAAGTCCATCAGCAGAGGCCCATAGGGATGTTGATTTCTATACAATTCTGTGCTGAAGGTCTGATGACGCCAGCACAACCACATCATCGGACACAGACTTGCATTTCAAATTCAAAGAGCTTTGCTCAAACCTGGCCAAACAAAGTCTAACTAAAGGCCTCAAAGTTCAAAATAAATCCCTAGAAATGTGCATGGAATTAACATTTCCCACATTCTAGTTATTATTCTAGTCAAAGCATGCATTTATAACCTGTGAACACATCCAACTAACCACATTTTCCTTAATTTCTCATCTTGCCCACAACCCTTTATAATCACTGATACCTGCTCCACCCTTGTCCTCTTAACACATCTCCGTTTCAACAAGAAATGAGTCATTTATATGCGTGATTATGTCAGGGGAACAGGGGTATTTGTTCAGTCTTTGCCAGGATGTTGTGATTCTGACCCCTCCTCTTCTCACTAATGAGAACTTGTAATGTTGGCAGTGAAATAATTTAGGCAGATTCTGTTGTTGCCCTCATTGTAAGCTGCTCTAAAGAAGATAACAGCATTTAAGTGATGACTAAAATGCAAATGTAATCCAAGTCATAGGTTGTCTGCTCAGATTGAATTGAAAGATGTATAAATCACCATGACAATATGTTTGGTTCCCCCGGTGGCCAGCAGGTTTCCCTTGATTAGTTCAAATTTGTTTTGGCATCTTGTTTTAAAATAGATGAGAAACAAAGTGAGAAAACAAGACACATGATGTATTTTTGCCTCAGTGGGAGGTAGTTAAGAGGAAATGTCAGCCATTTGTCAACCATATATCAATAGATATATTAGCAGATATTGTTCTCTTTAACCTTTACTGGTGGATGGTTGGAGTAGATAATGGATTGGTAAAGATGTTAATGAAGTCTCGCCGTGTGCTTTAGGTCAAGTTGACCTTTTTTTCTATATTCAACCAAGACCACAATCTTTCCCTAATCGCATTCAAGTGCTTTGAGTTTCCTCAACATAACGAAACAAGTGTAATGACGCTGAAAGTGCTGTGAGCAGATGTTGGACTCCAGGAGCGGATATTGTAATAAAACAAAGGAAGAATGTTGTCATGCTGCTGTCGCGCTCAGTATCTGCTTTAATTAAGAGCGTTTTTCTCAATATGTCAAAAAAATTAGTTAAAAGTACTTAATTTCAAGCCAAAACATGATAATTCATAACTACCAACAAAGATCCTCAAGGGATTGAAATCTTTTCTCAGTAGCACTTTTACCGATCTGTAAAAAGTGACATATTAGTCCACCCCCCCCCCCTCCACACACACACACACACCCACCCACCCAGTGTGAGAGATCAAACCGGCGCCCTTTAGAGAAACATAGGCCTAATTATTATTCTCTCCCTCATTGGTCTCTTCCCTCTTGTATTCCTTGTCGAGCTCGTGAGTAGATGCTTCCCAAAGACTTCCAAATAGCCAATTAGTGAGGCTGGAAGCTGTGACCCAATCAAAGAGCGCTGGCCCCGAGAGTAACGACTTCAGGGCTCTGGAGAGGTCACCCGCCCCCCGGGCTACCAGGTGACTCCTGATAATTACTTTCTTACACTGTAGATTTGAAATGTATAGAGACAGAGTGTGTGCGTGTATGCATGTGTGTGTGTGTGTGTGCGTGAGAGAATGTGTATGCAGAGGTCAGGACCTCTGGAGGTGCACTGTCATGTCTCCCATGGGGTGTGTGTGTTTGTACATTCAAATAATGAGTTGGATACTTGCTGGTGTGTGTTGGAATGATTTTCATCCATTTAAAAGTAGTCTGAAATGTGTGTGTGTGTGTGCGCGTGTGTGTGTGTGTGTTTGAGGTGATTATCTGTTGCAAAACTGACAAAAATTCCAAAGTCTATTCAGTTGCCAAAAAAACAGTTTTGGGCAAATTTTTCTAATTAGTCTCTATTATTTGGTGGTTGTAGTGTGTGTGTGTGTGTGTGTGCTTGTGTGTGTGTGTGTCGGGGGTCCATTGGAAGTCTGAGCACATTCTGCACTCCCATGCTACTTAAAAGGGCTTTTTGGGAGTGTATTTCATTTGAGCTACTCCGTTCATTAAGACTCATTGTTTCAAGTTCTGAAAATAAATCTCAGCCGAAAGCGTTTCTGTTGAATCAGCTCTGAATAGCAGTTTGTCAATAACTGTAAGCTTGTTTTTGAATTTACGAGTCATCCATCCCAACATGTAACTTCGTGGTGGTGGGAATAGATCGCATGTAAATAGATCTTACGCACGTTACCAGCCTCTGCACACTCCGCTCTAATCTCCTCAGTCTATTTCTCTGTCACCAAAGTCAGTTTGTAAAACAAACTTTTGAACGATGGCTTGAGACTGATTTCATATTTCCGCCCGTCTTTTGCGTTCCGCTCATCTGCTGCCGTCTCATTTTCAGATTTCTCTCTTTCATCTCTTTATCTCTCTCTCTCTCTCTCTC